>JAHZNE010007067.1:0-24258 GCA_027744055.1 Callyntrura sp. NNG-2020 | reverse complement strand
GGTACATGCGCATATTCACCCTTTCCTATTATTTTTAATCCTATTGTTAACGAAAGGATTATAAACTCGTCGATATTTGTCACAGTCGCAGTTTGTCGCTCTACCCAGACAGGCAGATATTGCTTTTCATTTTACGACTTGTATTGTTTATTAAATGCCTCTCAACTCCCAATGTACATTATATATACCCCATATAATAAACACCATGTCTTCCATGTACCACTTCCCAGTATCAATATCGCACACGGAATTTATTTGTAAGTGGTAGAAGTAGTAATGAGTGGAGTGTAATAGCAGTAGGAGCTGTGATTGTAATTATGTGCATGCATACACCGTGTCGTCATTTCTTTTCTGAAAGGAGTACGTAAGGACAAGAAAGATTTTAGCAAGTACGTAAAAGAAGAAAATGCAAAAATTATGTTCATTCAATGCAAATTTTACTTCATGATGAATGGTGTTTCAATTAGTACATTGTAATTTTAACTGTCAGCATTTCTTCTTGTACGCACACACATCCACACATGCATGCACGTAGCTTACCAGACGCAAACCTATTAACAACATTTTAAGTGTTTTTTTTTCTTTTCGTTTGTAGTATGTCATTTAAGTTGTGCTGCTGAAGCAAGTATTTTATTCATTCCTACTTGTTTGTAACGTTTCAGAATAAATAATAATTCAACTAGCTATGTAGTTGTACACAGATGCCTGTGTCAGTGTATCACACATTACACTCACACATCCTTGGTTATAGTATTGCTGCAGCAGGACCAACTTTAATGCTCACACCACTAAGACAAAAAAATGGTGCAAACGATTTTTGAAAAATAGTAAATAGATGAAAAGTTAGTCATTAAACTAACACGTGCAAAGCACAATTTAGTGAAAATCATAAAACTAAAAGATATCATGTTCATTTACCCTTCTACTCTGTCTTACCGCAAATTAATTAGTAGAAAAAATATTACGAAACAGGGCAGGGATTGCAACAAGCAAACCGTGCTCGAGCTTCACTCAACCCTTTCCATTCAATTAGCACAAAATGTTAAAAATGTATCATTTACCTCACGCTTTCTTCGTTGTTTTATGTTTCCTTCTTCCCAAAACCAATAAAAAGTCACTGGATAATTTAAGTCACAGAAACATTTGTTGTACAGACGCACCCCTTCACTACCAGTTAAGAAGAATGAAGCAAATCACATGAGACGGGAATTACACAAAGCAAACTAGAACTTTGGCTTTGGTATTACTTTTGCATTTCTGAAAATAAACTAGAAACTTTGGATGCTACAAGCGTATCTGGCACATTACAACTACACAGGAGCTTTCACAACAGCCCCAATAGTGCCAATGATTTCCTGACATTTTATTTTAAGAAATAGGAATGTATATTATATTTGAGAGAAAATGTTTTCCTATGAATTTACTATCCATCCTCGAAGATGTATGGGACGCAAATGTAACAAAAAGTAAGAAATATAGGTTAACACTTAACACTTACACTTCATGTAACTCTCAATATGTTGTACATTGTAGGTGTTTATCCGTGTAGTCGTACTCTTGTTGTCTTGCCGGTGCTGCTTGAAGGACAAACTACTACTGATATTTAGTTGACTAAATACGTCAGTCTTATTAGAGTGCATTTTACGTACGTACACTACAACCCTCTATTGCCGCTAACATATATATACGCGATGTGACTTCCTTTTTTCTCCCTCCCCACCTCCAAAATGATACCTTTTAGTTAGGATTGTTTTGGAAGTGTTCTGGTAAGATGAGTTATTTTTATCTGGGTTTGCTTCACTGGCATTCAATAACTATGCTTGTGTGATCTTGCATTCTCGTGTATCCATTCAATAGGTATAAATAAATATACGATGCATTTATTCTTTCATAGTTGTCTACTTACAACGTAAATGGACTCTTTTATTCCTAATTTTACACCAGTTACACCTACTTACTTGTCCTTTTTATGTCGATTAGAAACCCTAACCCTCCTCCATAAATGTACTTTTGAACATAAACTGGGTAGTATACTAGCTGCGATAAAGCATACGCTGAGTAGGTATGTGTGGGGAAAATACTCCAAATCAAACTTCACAATCTTCATGTCTGAATGAACGGTAAGAGGAAGTGGGTTATACCTGTGGGGTTCAGCTCTGGTATCTCCCTTCCTGCTGCGTACGGTAGATGATCCGATACCGTATTTTCATTATGTAACATCTATACGTTGCATTATCATATCATCATCATCGAAAATAAAAATCTCCCTCGCCATGCCACATTCAATGCCACAAAGGGTTGTAAAATTGTGCTTCTTCATTTAAATATATATGTACACATGTACCATTATACCTACATACGTACACGTTCGACAAAAGTGCATTTTGTGGAGTGAGTGTGTGTGTGTGTGTGTGCAACTCAAAGAACTTGTGGGTGCTGCTAAGTACGCATTGTGTAGTCGTAATTTTGTAACCTAAAAATTCTCAACATTAAACACTGTTCTGTTCAGCGTCTACCTGCCTAGCTTTTAAATTATCTTCTTTCTCACCGGACCCCAATATTTTTACGTCCGGAAAGGGACGATCAAACCAGCCAGTTTTCAACATCATTGCTTCTTTGTTTAAAAAAAATATGTAATGATAAAAGGTGAGTTTGATGCTAATAATCCTGGTTTCCTCAGTTCTCCATTTGAAAATGGAATCGTGCACAAGTAGGTATGCAGTTGATTGCCATCTATATGCCATGTGTGTATAGTAGGTGTACTTCACTCGGTTCGACATTTGTAAATACCTATTGACTGCTAGCTTTTAACTATCTACCCACTTTTCAAGTTCCAAAAATAAGCATCATTCCATATATAGTTGGGTAGCTAGTTAATGCCACTATATCGCATTGAAACAAATTTCTCAACGATTCTCAATTTATCATCGATCAAAATCAGAACTGTATCCTGTCCTGCAGATGTATACTAACGACTGATTCAAGAATGCCTTCTTCGAAAAATTATATTTGAAATCAATTTAGCTCATTTTGGATCAGATAGTATTAGCATACTTGGTCTACATGCACGTAAAATAATTTGTTTGTTAGGATGATGAACGTGATAAGCGCACGATGCATGGCACACGTACACAATGTTCGCAATTTGCAACAGTCATCAGCATTGTCATTAGTCATTACAGAGCTACCAGCTACCAAAATCTGGTGTACACACTCAATATTACGTTTCGTACAACCCTCCCTCCATTGAAGTTCACACAGTCAAATTATCACAATTTTGCATTTTACTCACTTATTGTCTATGAAACCGTTGATTACAGAAAGTCTTTTCCATTCCGTCTTCCTCACTGCGTTTTTTGTCTACCTACACGCTATAGATTGTGCTCAGAAAGTGCTGCTGAGTAAGTAAGGAAATAATAATTTTTTCTGTCATTTCAAAACGGGAACAAGCAAGGAATCTATAATATACCTACACAACATGCGTTTGAATAAATTCTTTTGTGATTATGATTGCTTAGAATTTTGCAAAAACTAACGAATCTCTAAACTACATTGTTGAAATCCTTTTTCATCCCTAAATTGAATAGTGAATGTTGTTGTGAAAGCCATTCATTTATAACTTATTGAGATATACAAAAACAAGTCTCAAACCATGCGCTATATTGGTTAGATCCGTGATCCGACAATAAATAAAATTGCAATTTTGACCAAGAAACCCAAACGCACTGCATTGAATAGAATGCTTGTTCACGTGCTGTCTCTGATGCCTATACTAATGCTAATTATACCAATCACAAACACATTTCATCCGTGTAGCATGTTTCTTCACGACGATGAGGTACTCATTCAACGATTACATTTAACAAAATTACCAGCAAGAAAATTTACTCTGAAAGGAATGTTTCTGACCGCATCAAACGTGTTCTCGATATTTCAGTTAAAATTGGCAGTAAATTCTAGCGCCACCACCTAATTTTATATTATTATTAAGAATTATATAAATTTGAAAAACAACATGATACACCAGTGATACTTAAGTGTTGCTGCAAATCAAAACCGATTTTCCTTTTACACGTATTAAAGCCACATACCTACGTCGTATGTTACCATACTTGATATACATGTAATATGTGTATATTAACAATAGGCGCAATTTTAACTTTTGTCTTTTCACTATATAATTATTTCCTTATACAACTCACACACAAAATTTCAATGATAAATTAAATTAAGTCCACGGCTCCGCTTGCAGTTTATGCTGTCTCTGTACAACGAAAGAAAAAAACTGAACTATTGGAAAATAATTCTTGCCATCACGTCATTACTGGGATGACGACTGGTAGGGTCTTTCACACTAAATTATTGAAAAGTGCATTGTTCTTTTCTTAAACGCTGCCGTCTATTATCTCCTAACTTGTTCGTTTTATACCACACTTTCCTAAGATGGGATATTTTGAAGGAAAAGATACGTTTGGTACATTTCCGATGAAAAGCAGATCCCCATGCAAAAAACCACCTTGCCATTTGTCTACTTAACGTCAACGTGTCATAAAGAATCATTTAAATCATTGAACAGCGTGACTTTTTCCAACAATTATCGATCAGGTGGGAGTGAGCAGGCCGAACAAGAAAGGTAACTTTAACAAGGGGTACATCATATAACCTGATATATTTTATTATATGCATGCAAACAAGCAGAGAGAGAGAGAGAGGTAGACTGCTAATGTATAAAATTGAAATGCGTTGCTTTCATCATCTAACAAAATAGAATATCTTCCTTAAATAGCAGAGTGGATTGCCTTCAACACTCCATCGGTCATGAATCGATGCATCAGTCATTTCCATCAGCAAACTAATCTTTCACTATCAAACTTTTTGAAAGGTTCTCTCTTTCTAACTCAGATTTATTCACTGAGGCAAACAGCAATAATGGGAAGGTACATAAAGATTCATAAAAGGAAAGGTTATATCATCATATTTCCATCAACAAGTCAAATAAGCTAGAGAGCTCACAAACTGCGAAGAAAAAGGAACGAACTACTAACAAGTCAAAGGACGAATTTATCAACTAGGGGGCTGCTGCATGTATTTAAAATCGTATCCATCTTAACAAGAGTTTCAAATATGCACGACTATGATAATCTCCCTACCCTCCCCACTTCTACTATCTCTGAGTTTGTGCAAAATTTGCATTCTGAATATCTTTTACGTGAGCTAATATTTTTTCCTATTTGCCAGTTTAATCAGTGGTAGTGGTACCATTTTTCTTCAAGTTTGGTCCCCGTTTTTTTTGAGGTACAAACAAATGTATGATGACTTTGATTGTGATGACACGCAGTCAACATCATTACTTCAAAACACTCTTTAAAAACATCCTCTTTTCGAAACAACAGCTTTTCTTGTATTTAATTGACTAGAAGCAAATCGAATCGATGGGAAAGACTGGTTACGCTTAGTGAAATATTAAGATTTTTCGTCACGGAACATTAAGTATTTGTATCAGTTTAAAGTATAATATCATATCACGTAAAGCTTTGAAGCTTTCGAAACATTCTTCTCTGTCGGGGTCATGACGCTTTGAAAACACTTTTCCGTTTCCCTGAAAATTTCATGCAAGGAGAGGTGTGTGTGTGTAGAGCAGTCATGTCGTGTAGGTATTTTGATCTTGAAGCATTCCTGACCATCACAGCAGGTGAAAATTATATTGTGTATTATTTTCTGTGCAATTTAAAAAAGAGTAAAAGAGGCTCTCAGAGGTAAGCAAGCACGCCAATTCCCTACGCGCTTTTACGTCTTCTCCGTAAAAGAGAAAACAAACAGAGAGAAGACACATGTAAAGCATTCACCAACAACGACATTACCAGGGCCAATTTTTTTTACTACTCTCATTGTTATTGCTGAAATTTTTATTTTATTCATGTATGCATGTTTACATATGCACATACCTAATTTTGGTGTTTCTATATTTTAAATATACAAACTGTGCCTCGACAGTGTAGACATGTTATATTTGTACCTGGTCAGCCATCAGTTAGTTTATCCACCTATACGGACTATCTCTCTTCTTCTCTTTCGACCCATAATATGGTAGCGACTTCATTCTTTTTTGCTGCTACAAGCTACAGCTAAACAATTAATATATAACGTGGACTAAGCTCGCAACCGACAAGCTCCTCTCGGACAAAACGCTTGTAGACTTAACTTGGTGTGGTAGACTAAATACACGAAGTGCATTTATATCCACAGGTAAATATTTATTTGCATGTAAATCATGTCGACTTCCTCCTTAAACTGCCAATAAAAATGTTTAGGCGTACTACAGTGTATATTCATGAAGCAGTAGCAGTAAAATTAAAATAATCAATGCTGCTGCTTTTACGATGTTCTCTCTCTCTCTCTACGTAGCCACTTCTTTTCTATGTCGGTCGGTCGGGTCTTTTAAACTCGTCTTTTGACTGATATCATCCTTCCACACGGTAATGTCGCAGTTTTTATCCTTCAGTAAACCCGCAGCTTCTGCTTTATGTTGGTTCGTTTTTTTACTGTGTTTGAATCATAAATGCAACATTCAAACAATCATACAAACAATTTTCTAAATCCGTGGGATATGATTACACGGGGTATAACTTCTTTCAAACGAATTTCCAAAAAAATAAAGAAATTAAAGACAGACGCGTATCGCAAAAGGTAGGTTATTATACCCAGCAGAGAGATCAGTGGGAAATCACTTGAAATTATTACCATCAGCCTTCAATACAAAAAAAACGTACTACTCTTACTACTCTTCCGAGTAATTTTACTTGCTGTTGAAACCAGGTACATTAAATAAAAGTGAATTTTAAACACAACACGGAGCAATTAAATATTTTGTATATTAGCTCTTCCTTCACATCGTCGTATAAAGATGTGTGGATATTGCTTGAATGAATATTACCAGAATCGAGAGAGCAGGCCATTCATCAGCATTTATATAATCATCGTGTTTGGTTTCGATAAGATACATTTAACAAATAGATAGGCACTCAAGAGTATATATATCTTTCTTTATCTTTCATTTAAAAAATGGACGGTGGATGGAGCTTATTAAAAGAAAAAGTATATATATAGTGAATACATGTTACTGTGAAGTCTCAAGCAGCACACATTGATTCGTCATCAATGTCGTATATTACTACTGCCGACAAAAATAATGAGAAGCATATGAGTACAAGTGAAGAAAATCTGCGCGTCGCCTTTTCCGTTGTTTTGATTGAGGGAAAGATATTAACCAGCAGTACTACTGCTGCTACCATCAACTAAAAGATGGTAAACCAGCCAATTCAGTGATTTTGTATTGTTTTAATCGTTTTTTTCTTTTTCGATGATGACGCTAACAAACAGACATTTTTCTGTTTGCAATAGAGAAAAACAAAATACTAGAAACCTGAACCATAAAAAAGAATATAATGCTTTGGATTTTTGGAAAGATAATGATGCCTAAAGATTATGAAATGCTTGAGTTTACAAAGGGAACCACACGCATTAATTCGGGAGTTATTGGATGGAGACAATATTTTTTTTTATTATGAGACTATTGGATGTTCCTTTTATGATGGTTCAAGGCCGAAGGTCTCCTTTTCTTTATTATTATAATTTTGCTGTTCGACAGTTAACTAGTTACAAGAAATCTTGTTTTCCTTACACATTGTTAAACGTATAGTGACGGCACGTATCCATACTTAAACTCTGATGAAGCAACGAGACAATTTATTGCAGGTCTGCTTGTGCAAAACGTATACGACTAAAATTTATGGCTAGAATTTTATTATGGTAGCTGGGTATACAATGAGATACGTACTCTTGTACTCGTGGCATCTCAACTTTTCAAAGCATTAATTTTTTCCCTGTATTTATTTGATCATAAAAGTAACAATCTACGATTAATTTGGTGTTTTAATTACGAAAAGTCTAATACATAGCGGCTGTGGGATGTCCGATTACCCTGAAAAGGAAATTCTCAAAATTAGGCATTGTCTATCTAACGACTGATTATGGAATTTCATTTAATAATCCCTACAGCGAAATTTCTCATAAAGTCTACATTTCTGTATGTGGATGATGATAATATATAGCGAACCAAATTATAGAGTAAAAAATAATTTATTCACAGTTCACAAACACATCCTGAGGCAATCAGAAACAATAAATTAAAAGCTACTCCTCTCTACAAGTTATGCCCTTTAAATGGTTAATATGTATACCGTTAAAAGAAGTAAAATGTGTCGTTGATTTCTACGTGTAAGTAAATGGAGAAAATACTTTTTGGTCCTTTGTTGCACCACTGTTGACTATACTAAATGTTTCGAATATATAGTGCTATTTGGTACTTAAATGTACAGAAAGAATCAGCAGTGTTTCCATTTTGTGAGCGTTAATTTTACAACTCACTTAAAATCTAACTTTCATTTGCAAAGCAAATGATGTATACAGTAATCATGAAAACTGTGTGAGATCTCATTAGAGAACGAAATAATTGCTAGTTTAGGAGCGTAACTAACAAGAAAGCACAAATAAAATGTTTTTTTTCTGTCAGAATGCTAGAGCTACAGCTACCTACAATACGTGGTAAAGTAAGAACATGTTGTAGTGCAATAAAGAAAACAATGAGATTCACAGAACATCATTGGTAATTTCCTTTGGTTTTCTACCAACAAAAAATGCACTTGATAACATAGTACAAGAGTGACCAGAAGGCAAAAACCGACGAAAACTTGAAATCAAGTCAAATTTCACATCTCTTTCCTCTAATACAAAGGAGAGTCGTTACGTTCGTCGCCAGTAAGAAATTGTTCTGTTTAACTACCCAGCATAGTACACTGTAATGTAATAGTGAAATAAAAATAATAGTGGCCATCAGATTATGTATAACATTATTTTGACAGTAAATGAATACTACTACTACACACTACTACTGGTGAGTGAAAAAGAAGTTGCTTACTATATAAGGTGGATATGAAAGAAAAAAGTGGTTCCAGCGGAAGTGAGACTTTTTAGCCAGTTTACTTTGCAGCAGCAGTAGAGAAAAAATGAAAGCTTGAATATTTCATTTTTATGACTTCACAATGTTGAATGTATATTGTTGTTATTATCATCATTATACAACAACCTTCCCTTCACCCACTACAAGCCATCACCATCATCGCCCCACTATTGGTATGGTCACCTTTGCAGCATTTACCGGCTCAAATATACATTTAGGCTACTTGGTATGCACTCTACAACATTAGCTCACCCTCCCCAATGCAAGAAGAAGAATGATCCCAGAAATTAACAGACAACTTTGTTTGCTTGGGTGACTTTATAGCTGTGAGCCTGTTAATTCTTTGATACTAATGACAGTTACATTTATTTACATTATCCATGTATATGAACGAGTAAAAATAATTATTAAAAAATAAACTGACGCGTTTTAGTAAGCGATGAACGCGTCCACCATTCTCTGTCCTGTTGCTACCTCATTCACACTGGTCACTCTTGCCAGCTATCCGCTTATCATCCTGCTTTTCTCTCTATGCATGCTGTACACGATACAGAACAGATAGAAACCAACCTCTGTACCCAAGTTACATGTTTACCACCTTACCATCCTTACATTTTTACGCTGGCAGTCGTTCGTAGTGGAGTAGTGATGACTGATATCATGTCTGATATAAATGAACCAACCATTTTATATCTGAAATCCACTTTATTCATTTTTTGTCTGGTAACAAACAACAAAGACAAAATTAAGCAGACGCATTATCATCCTCAATGTGAATGAGTAGTGGTCGAATTGCAACAGCTAACAACAATGGCTAATGCATATTCATCATGATCACAAAAATCACAAACACCTATAGAGAGGCTCTCTTCTGGAAAATAAGAATGGTTTGTTGGTTACTGGTTACTACCAGGGTTCCACTAGAATGGCCGTTCTGCATTGTAAATAATATGCATAAACTCATAAATACAAATAATTAAGCTCATAGCACTGTTTTTAAATAACTTGACTCTCCTCTCCGTTTTAAAGTTGTGTGAAGGGGAAAACGTCTAAAAGGCTTATAAAAATGATTCTCTCTGAATTCATACCATTCGCGTTTCTATACCTAGACTTGGCTATTGGCTCGCACCCGTGTAAAGCCATGATATCATGAAAACGAAACCCCCTCTGCCTACGCAATAATATGCAATGGTCACCTTTTTCATTTTTACACACAATTAAATATATGTCTGACTTGTTCAGCTACTTCCCATATCAGAAAATTTTGTTATTTATGAAACGTGTCGTAAATTGTGTTGCGCTTTTATATTCCCTTCTACAACGATGGAAAATATGTGCACACCCGCAAGCAAAAGGTTTGTTTCGCGTGGCAGTACTAGTGGCCACAGAGAAAAATACCAGGGAAAAAATGGCACAAGAACACACGGTAGAAGAGTGTGAGCAGTTTTATTGTCAGATTTACTACTAGACGCTATAGGTACATAATCGGACTACAACTCTGCACACACACACACACACAAGCTGCCACACAACTCTCCACATTCACAGTTTACTACCTCTTGGTAGTTTGCACACCAAATCTGCAAAAGTGCAACAGAGTTTCACGTATTTTGTGTGTAGTAGTATGCATGTACTCTCATGATATTGATATTACTATCTTGCTAACACTTTTGTTTTCAATTTTTCCTCATATTATTATATTATTCTCCAGCAGCGGCAGCATTACTACTATTACTACTGGGGTCTGGGGCTTTGATGTGTTTATAATGGGAATGAAATAGTGCCTATAGAATGCCTCCGGTAAGTAACATTATATTACATCCATGAACGACGAGATGACGACTATTCTTTGTTTTAAAAAAAATAATAGCTCATATCCTCCTTCCATACCATATTTCATTTTTTTGAATTGAGCATTAAAAATCAAGACTTTTTTCGTGTACCTATGTGCCACCACTAGCATAATCATACCGACATCTTTTTTGCTGTTTGAAAAAATAATATTATCACAGAATAGAGAGTATCATCACTTCACTTCATACATTTCACATTACAGAGGCAGTCCGACGGAACATCTATCTTTTCAACCACCACCCATCGACACACACACACATTCATAGTGTACACACACGTATATAATATACGCTTATAATAATGGTATGCAAGTTTCATTTCGTGTTATTATTATTATTGCATTATCTAGGTATTTTATTTATGATAAAGACGGAGGAATATATGGCATTTGTATCTTTTTGTATTTTTGCCGAAATAGGGGTATTAAGTTATGTTAATAATACAAACGGGTAATAAAACAAATCGTTTGGATGTACGTTTTTCCTGTTTTGTTGGAAGTTGGTGTGGTGGGGTCTTTATATTAATTTCATTGCTTTCATATTGTACAATACAAGATTGGCGCATTGTTTTAAAGCAGCTAGCATAAGTGTGCGGTATGAACTTTCACAACGCAGTACAAACACACATATATATGTTCACTGACGCAAGTATTCGGGCGTCTCTTTCTTCGGTAGGTATTTTATTTATTTATTTATAGCGAACCGTCTGTTGTAGTTGGGCCTGGTGTGGTGTTCAGTTCAACGGAAAACTGCTTTATTGCATGGTATCCACTGGAGCGACTCTATGAAAAAATCTCGTCTCTTGTTATATCCCCATATTTCTTGAGCGTTTGTGAGTAAATGATTGCCTAGTTTATTCCTTGAATAATAATATGATCATGTTGGTGAAATGAGTTAGATATTATAAATAACGCGTTACCAGAAAATTATGGAACGTTACATTATAAAAGTAACATTTCCGTCATTATTTTAGAAGAAGAGCAAACTAAGAAAAAATACAAATTATGTCTAATATGCAATTTACGAAATCTTAAGTCTTACTGGCACTGGCAGTAGCACATAAAAAGTATGATAATACCTAGCACCCAAATATTCCTTCGTACAATTGCAAACCCACTACTCACACACGGCACGGGGGAAAAGTCAGTCGTCAGTGTAAAGTGCTACGCTTTATGTAGAGTAGAGTTCACGGTTGTGAAAAATCTCTTATTTGATAATAGTGCAAAAAGGTACCCAAAGTTTTTTTTCTCTTAATCTTTGCATGACCAAGTCTTAAGTTAAAAGTATGATGTATGGAATATTAGTAAAGAAAAAGCACTAAATCCGTTGAATGTATTTATATAATATATATTATTACATTTCCTATTCGTTTCTATCATATATATATATATATACTAAAGTAATTGTGTAAGACAGAACAATTTTTTTAAATTTTATCCTCTCATATATTCCTGTATATCCTCATGTATTCAATCTCGGACTAGCATTTTCTTAAGATCTGACAGAATGATATCATCAGCAATTTGCTTTCTCTCTAGTAAGTACAAAATGCATGATTTACCGCACGAACAGGTAGTTGAAGTAGTTCAGGGAGAGAGAGAGAGAGAGAAGCTGCGTGTGTTTTTATCTACCAACCAACGTTATTTACTTACATTACACGTACCTACTTCAATATCACATCACTTACACAGATAAGTTCAATTTTTTCAGGTAAAGCTCCTTCCTCTGATTTTTTGTTCTTATAAAAATGTGTGAACTGCGAACGATGAGGAAGAAGATGGCAACGACGCTGATGATGATGATGACGATCTTATATAAGGCTTTGTTTTACTACATTTTTGTGTACCTACTGGGTTAGCTGTTTTTGTTTTGTGCTTTACCTGCTATCGTGTTTGTCTACATTCTTTTTTATTTCTTTTTAGTTTCTGCAGAAGCAACAGTTTGAGAGATTTTAATGTTTTCTCTATCTCTCTCTCCCTCTCTCTCTCTTCTAACTATCAGCTTTCGAGGCAGCAGGCGAATAGTTGCGAGTGTAAAATGTGAATACAATAATACTAGAGATTGTTATGCATGAGTCTGTCTTACATAATCTATAACGTAAAGTTTTAAACCATCTTGGAATGAAAAAGAACAATGCATAATATGGTTCATCAACAAAAAAAATTATATCTTGTGTGCATTTCCGAAAGAGGAATCTAAAATGAAAAAGCTTACTATACTAATACTAGCATGGGTATACGTACCTATGCACATTCATATTTCTCTTTTCCTTTATGACACACAGATCATCATTTATCACATCAACACCGTAATAACTTGGTTATGTGCTTATTCCAAAGTCATTTAATATGAAACTGAAATAGGAAGTCCATACAAACATAAAGGAGAGAGACAGAGGTCGGAATAATCCGTTCATACGTTATGATTTCGAATGTCCACGTTATTCATACACCACTGTACATACCTAGTTTTGTAATGTGCAGTCAGTTAGCAATAAAGTACTACGCCCCAGGAAAAAATGAGTGAGACGAACATTAAAACAGCGATGGAGAGAGAAAAGGCATGTTAAAATGATTATTTTTCTTACCCTTCGAACTCAAAGGAATCTCGTGAAGGAGCATCCACAACATCATAGGAGTAGTAGCAGCAGTGGTTGTTGTTGTAGTAGTATTTCGTTTCAGCCGAGCACTATCATCTTCCATTGTGCATTTTACAATAGAGATCATTTATGGGTAAAAGCATGTTGTTAGAAGTCAGATAGGCATATTGTATATATATTATTGTTTTGTGTGGTCACAGAGGAGTCCAACCATGATGATGATGTACATAGTAGTATAGGGAGTTATATACGATTCGGCAACACTAACAATAGTAATAACTTTTCGTCATTTGTATTCTTTTTTCTTTCTTAATTCCGTCTTTTCAACTATTTAGCGTGAATGTAAAGTAGTAGTAGTAGTAGTAGTAGCAGTAGTAGAGGTCCTTTTTACGACCAACAATGGGTCGCTGTTCAAATAGTTCAAAAGCATCGGCGCTGCATAATGAGCACAGAAAACATTCAAGTTTGGTGAGCCGTCCAAAATATTATCGTGTATGATGACGACTGCTGTTGGTGCTGCTCCTTTGCCGAGGTCTTCACAATAATACGTCACAATTTTCTTCAGGGTAGTAATAATTGATGATAGGTGAAAAAGAATGTTAAGTAGAAAGAAATCATCTTTCAAGTTTTTCTCACTTCCTTCCCTGAAGAAAAGTTGCGCGCATGATGACTTAAACTTTGTGAACGCACAAAACGTAAGTGGAAGGTGATGCTGCTGCTGATGATGATGATGACGATGCGGCAGCAGCTGGTGCTAATGTGATGCACTTGCTGGGAAAATGATGACTTTTTACAAGACCTCGACCTGTGGTTTTCGTAAGTAATGTTCACTGCTGATGACGATGGCTACGGCGGCATAGCGCATTAGTTTAACATGTTTTACAGCCCACCGCAGAGCTTCTTCATTAGCCATTAGGTAGAAATTCACATCATCAGTTGCTCATCACCAAACAGCCACACCAATAATTTTTTTCTCTTCTATTTCAGAGTTAAAGGTCATTTGTCATTTTTAGCACAATAATAATGTTTTTCATTGTCCGCGCGGAGAAAAGAAGAACTTATGTTGTTTTTTATTGTTTCATATAAACTTCAAGAGTTCATAAACAACAACTAAATAATAATTATTATTTAATGTACGAGGAACGCACAAGTCATTTATTAGCATTACTGAACCTGTAGTCATTTATCTACGAATTAAAGTATATAGCTAACGGAGTGTATGTGTGTAGGCTTGAATAAGTACATAATTTTTCTCTGGGTGATGATGAGGCATGTGCAAGCATGTAGCACATAATTTGAAAGCGGTGTGGAGATTCAAGAATACCGAAGACGAAACATGGCACCATTAGCACGTCCGCTGGATTCCGGTACTAAACTTCTCTCAGGATAGTTGTTTATGGATAACCTAAAAAACCAAATGAAAAGTTTCAACCTTTTCTATTTCTCCATTTCCACACAAAATCATAATATTATCCAGGAATATAATAGTGAGATATCTTTCCAAGAAATGACTCCGCGTGAAGGAAACTTGTCTATTCATTCTTTTGCATTTGCATTTTCCAAAAGTCGTAAAATAAATGCGCATATTTGTAACTCGACACCGGATTTTATTACTCCGTCCTTAATTTAATGCAAGCGTAGTATATAGTACGTGTGATTCCCATTCCAGCCCAGTAGACTTTATGGCTGTATGTGAAATACCAATGCTGACACTTTTGGTGTGCTACCAGAGAAGAGAGAAAACAAAGAGTCTCTGGTTGGCTTTGTGCACAGTGACAATTTTTACAACCTACACATTTTGCTGTTCAAAAGGGAATTGAATAAACAGTCAAGTTTGCCTACTTCCCTGGTGTATCCCAACTTGCAGACATAATTTATAAAAAGCTAATATAATATATGGCAACGCTAGTAAACATGCAACGTCATTCTTAGCATTCTATCTCGGTGTGTCTTTGAACTTTTGTCTCCACCAAAATTTACAGTAATCCTGTGACCTATGTGATGCATACAGTTTTACGCTGACATCACACAGACAGTATTCATATTGGGCATATTTTCTTTGTTATAGCAGACCCACATTGTAAAATTGGAACCAAAATGCAACTACAACAAAACGTAACAATATTCTTGTCACAGCTTTCTATCTACGCACACACGGCTGCTCCTCCAAAAGCAGATAGGAAGTATGCAAACATGCAAACACGCTGATGTTCTAATTTTGATCTGTTGTTGCTGTCTGCGTACTTCTTGTGACTACCACCATCATGATATAGTGCCTACTTGGCCAGTCAGCATGCCTACATTGGGATTAGAATTCGTAATAGGTAAAGGTCACTCATTACGTCCCAGCCATTTTTTGTCCTTTTCTACTGCTCCCTGTCGTAACCCTTAACCTTTGTGAATATTTTGTTTTGTACGAATACAAGTCTATTTATAAAATCATTGTTTTGTTGTACGTGTTGTTTAAATAACTCTTGCTTGCATGATTATGACTGTGTATATCTGTGTTACCCACATGCTCACTCTTATTATACTGCATGCAGATCCCTCTCTAACACTTGACGACATTTTAAATACTTAATGACCAGTCGTCTATCAAGCCCCTCTCCTTGATTGGCTCGCACGTTATTGAAATCTAAATTCAATAAGGTGCTCACTTCCCCCTCCGTCATCATCATCATAAGCAGAGAACAATTTTACACGTTCGTTCAACATGTCAGTCAGCATACTAGCATATACGTAAACCTGTACAACATTCTGTAAACGTGGTTGTGGACATTTTTTGTATTTCCCCTTTTGTTTATCTGTCTGTATGAACCTTTTACTCGTCACTTTAGGTATTAATTCCAAATCGTCCCATTCCTATCAAAAGTTCATTCATTTATTTTTTAAGCAAGCTAACTTGATATGCCAAATCATCACTAAATCAGAACTAGATCGATAAATAAATTCGATTCACTTTTTCTACTCCATGGTTCATACGTACTTCCCCCAACACAATTACCATATCATACGAAACACGATCATATAAAAAAATTCAATGCACAAAATGCATCATCATCAACCTATAACGAGTTTGCGTGCGGAGCCATGCACAAAGAAAACGTCTGTACGCTAACGCTATCCACATATATTCATCGCCACACGCTCGTGTTCAGTTTTTGTAAAGAACAACAACGAACGATATAAACTGCTACACAAAAACACCAGTCTACTTTTTGGCTGGTTAACAGTGCACTCCTTCACTCCTTCCTATATTTAATATGCAACAAACTTATATATTTACTTATGTCGCCTCATATAATATCATTGAGAATTTCGAGTCTTGAACTTCGGAATGAACGGGAAAAATCCCCCTGGGACTAAATACATTCATCGCAACAACGTTCAACTTTTTCCTCTCTTACTCTCATGTCCCAAGTCCATTATGTCCTCCTATATAATACAACTAGACACAGGGTACAGGGTGTATTATAGTAAAAAAATCTAAGTATTTTGGCTCAAGGGAAAAGTCGTGCATTCAGGCTTACTATTACTTGCTATCCTTATGCTCAATGCTTCTTGTTATTAAGCTGCTGTGGGTATACACTGTATATACCTACTTCACCTCTATAAAATGCCCCTATATATTACCAATACAGTGTTCTTACACAGTATACCAATTTCTTTTCTTTCTTTAAACCTCTGCTGCTAAACTACAAGAGATCTTTGCTTTGAGATGCGTGGTGGTGGTGGTGGAGAATTGTTGTAAAGATTTGGTATAACCAGAGCCAGACACACGTTGTGTGAATGTGACTTGCTAGCTCGCTGGTGGTGGTAGAGTAGAGTTGCTGCTCCTGTGACAAGCGAGTTAAAAATCTTTATACGACAGAGAAGTGGTGTAATATAGCAATAAAACATGCACAATTTTAACGTATTTTTATGTATGTTTCTACCTGCTTTTTTTACAAGCGTTGCTCCCTGTGAGGAGAAGAGGAGAGTAGAAATATATGCACATTTTCCATGTAACAGTGTGGTAGTTTGTATCTAAATTCTGGCATATGAATTTTTACATTTTTGGTACAATATAAAAGCGTAGTAGAAGTACGAAAGGAAATGTTCTGATTTGTGCCCCCAACAAATTCCAATCCCATTTTTTCGCCTGTACTATTTACAACTTATTTACTACGTCGACATAAGGACATAATCATTTACTACTGGTAATCTACCAACTTTTTCACTTTGAGTGCTTCCTTTCTACCATCACCACGAACAAAAACACCGATCCGCCGATGTGCGACGAGCAGTCATATAAGTGAATTTCCAAACAAAACTATTCAGGCAGGCATGCATGCATGCAGGAACCTCGCAAACAAGATACATGACACAATCCATCTATCTATCGAATCTCCGAAATGATTTTCATTTTTAGACTGTTTCCCGTGTATGCATTCCTTACACATTACCGATCAGTCTTTTCTCAAGCTTGTAATAGTTCCCTGTTCCCCAGTTACTTTCGTTGGCATTTTCGGTATTTCGGTATTCCCGTCTCATTCATAAGACAAAAACAATTTTCGATCAGCCCCGATTAAATAATGGACATGCACAATAAGCATATTTCAACAGTAATGATTCGCGACACTAATCTATAATTTATTTTACAAGTCCATACCATATGTTCACAGGTAATCCATGCAACGTTATGCAACACACATGGTTGTTCACGAAAAACAAGCTATTAAATACTACGAGAATGAATACAAGGCTTTGGCACGAACATTTTAAGACATTATTTTAACAACGAAACTATTATTGCATTCGGGTGGAATTTTAAGCGCGAACGGGCTTACAGTTTCGTTTGTTTCAGCTGGTATTAGTGCAGAAGGAATGATATCAAGAATTAAAAGATAATCGTCAAGATGGTTTCCCTAATCCCTGTACTAACTCGTTCTCTTCTCACATGGTGTGTGTAGTTCAGCAAACATGTAGAATTTAACTTGCGCTTTTCCACAATCTTCATTCTTTAAATTCAAAAGCAATGAATACAAGTCATTTCAGAATAATGATATTGCTTGTTAATATATCGTAAAAAGTTTACACTTGAGTATTTATACACGTCTTGCTTTTTTTATCAGAATGCTCTTGCCCATACGCAACATGTGTGGAATCACTTAAAAATCTCCAGTTTTGACCATTCCGTTTATATACGTAGAGAGGAATGATGATGCATACAAAAAATACTATTCACAACTTTCCTGTTTGCAGAAGGGGTTAATGGGACGGTAAGACGGGGATGCGGTTTTGTATAAGAATTTGATAATGCCAAGGTGTTACACGGTGATACTTTTGTACCTTTGTGCAACTTCTCGCTCGACATGCCCTGTGTCTCTTGGAATGGACTGCACTGCCAGAAACTTTTGTTTTTCTCCTGCAGGAGATCGACACACACATTTATGTACCTGCAAACATTTTCATGAATTTTATATCTGACGTCTTTTGCATTCGTACACGTAGATACCTAACACCTAACTACACTACACACCTTTATTATGTAGATAATCATAACTCATACATAATAATATTATGCACTCTCACTACGATCTTCATCATCATCATCGTCGTCGTCATCATCATCACAGAAAAAGCCCTTACTACCATGAATCTTCTCTCTTCTTCCCATACGCTTAACAACAACGTACACAACAACTACTCCTTTCTGTACACGATATCACAATCAGTTAGACAGCCAGCGAAGAAACGAGACACGAATTCTGTTGTATACAAGCATGAAGAGTAATAATAAAGCATATTCGTAGTGTTTTATGTACTCACTTCAAAGTAATATTACCACCGCTAAATTTTCTACTACTACTACTACAACTACTACTAGCATAATGATGGGATGAGGAGACGACTACATAACAAAACAGCTACCACTTCTACTAGCTCCACATGATGACGACGTTGTCAGGCGGCTTCTGCTTTAAAGCTTCTGTCCCTGTCTTTTCAATACTAGCAATGACGATGATGATGATGATGACGACGACGAAGATGATCTTCATCATCACAGAGGTTGTGATACACAAAAATACAAACATTCTTCAAATATACAAACCTTCATTTCCGATTTCTATTGCAATGCATTGCACCTCTCAAACTCGAATGTTTTGAGTTTGTTAACTGCCAATATTATCCGTCCGTGTACTTTTCATTTTTGTCTGTTGCTGACTGGCGTTTTTTTTCTTTTTAGTTTATGCACTTACTACTACCACTAGACTACTACATAGTCACAGTCATAACATGGATAACGTATTGACGATTACGATAAAAATGATGAACATGCCAAGCTAGTTGCTAGTAGTACGGAGTCTTGTTGTGGCTTTCGTGTCTTCCCATTCCCCCATCTTCATCAACAAGCAACAGCAGCAGCACCCGTACGGTGTACACAGACAAGAGAATCAGAATGAGATTTTTAGGTACAGTGTTTATAATATATTCTCACGTATCGAGAGAGAGAGAGAGAGAGATTTTGTCTTTGTTGTAGTTGCTGGTGTTTGTGAGTAGTATGCTTTTTTATACACGCACGTAGTAAATAATATATTAAGATTCTTTTACGCTTGTATAATTGCATATTGAATCTTCTCAGGTTCCACATGTTATATCATTGTATCATACCAGCTACTACTATATACACACATACACACACGTTCCCTCTTGGCAAGTGTGTTGTAGATTGCGAGTTAGGCATATATACCCTTTAAAATGAAGACAAAAATGTGATACTTTTTGTTGCTTACTTGGAAATATCTGTGTGCATGCCTTTTGACTTGCTTTTGTTGACTAGGAGGAATGAAGATGATGATGACGATGACGACGATGATGATGATGAGTTCTTGTGAAAAGCCATAAGCTGATGTTTTGTAGCCCTATTACTATTTACTACTTGTCTGTTATTATTACTCTTTGACTTGACTAAGATGAGAAGATGTATGGCGTTCTTCATTCTTTTACAAGGGCAAGATAACATTGGGATCTAAGGACATTATCATCATTACTATTACTATAACTAGTGGTAGTAGTCGTCGCAGCGGTAGTGGTAATAATTATTGTTTTTATGTTAGTTACTTACTTTTCTACAATCCACTACTACCACTACACAGCAACATTGATGACTGCCATCATCTCACTTTGTTGTACGTGTACATAAAAGTGAAGTGATTGTATTTTTGTGTGTATGACAAGCAGAATTCTGATTGTCTCCTCTCTGTGGTGGTGGTGGAAGAGGAGAACATGATACCACTTTTTTATTTACGCTCATTATCATCGTCATCAGCATCATCGTTTTCTATTTTACTGTACTTGTGTAGGTACGTATGTCATTTTATGGCTGAAAAAGAGATGCTACTCATCATCATAATAAATTTTATGCACATAATACATATATTTTTTTTACTTATTCATAACAGTCATCTCATACGTACATAATTAATATAGTCATTTGGATTTCTTTTTTGCACCAGTAATAATAACTATAATAATATTAATTATTATTATTATTATTATTATTACTATGCTATCTCCGCGCGTACGTTAACTTTACCAGAATGCATTCATAAAATCGTACTTTATATTTTAAACATAGAAAGAGGGAGACACAATATCTGAATCATGCATAGACACTTTTGTGTATATACCTCAGTATAATTCTCATCATTATGATAGCTTAGTTGAGTTTAAATTTCCTTGCTATTTTACTGCTTATATAATCCAGAAAAGAAGGAAAGAGTACAAAAATTATCGTGTACACTGTTATATGTGCCCCGACCCGATTGTACATTGGAGTACTATGTGCAGCACTGTGAGTCTGTGTGTACACGATGATAATAATAATAATAATGTAAAGTAGGTAGCTGAAGTTACCGAAGTCCTTGCACGTTCCATCCATCCTCAGCATCATCAACACCACCAGTGCAGCGTACAGCGTACGCCATACATGCCACCAACATCACCACTCTGTCTGATGTTAATAATGCATGTTAAGCATGTTCATATAATTATCCTCATCAACAGCGTCTTTATTTTTTATATTAAGTTTATTTTGATGAATATTTATAAATTCACTGTTCAACCTGACTATACCTTCTTGCATGTGTATATACATATGTTAAGTATGTATATATGTGTATGCTTAATACCTAGAGACAGCAGGGAAGTGAAATGTTTGCTCTGATTGAGCAGCATAATATGCACCGCTCATATTTGTTATTATATGTATATGATTAAAGTATCGTTCATGATAAGCTTTAAAAATCTATTGAACACGCTCTTGATTTGCAGGATGAAACAAATCATGAAAACACTACCTTAGAACAATGAGGTCTCTTTGATCATATTTATCAAACAAACGTTATTGATGACAGGGACAGGATTTTTGAGTGACATTAATGTTTAATACTACCGAGAGCCTCGGCTGATTGTCACTATGAGTCACTGGTAAGGACTGGTTATTCACAGACAAACATGCATGTACGATGCTAGTCGTAGTAAGACACAATCAATGCTACTTTCTAAGCGCCATTTCATCTGTACAGTGCATCTGTGTGTTGTATTTGGACTGTTTAAATAAACATTTTGCTAAGTAAAGTGCCTAATCTTGGTTGGCACACTCTCTGGTGGTGGTGAGGTGAGACTGCTATTGTACGCATCTTTCCTACGGCGACTGAGTTCCTAAAAAATCAATGCTTTGCACCCATTGACTTTCCATTATGATAATATAATGTTCCTAATTCTTATCTGTGCATATAACAAAGAGGAAAAATGTGATGTTACCAACTTGCTTTTTATGCGCTCGTCAACAACAACGCTACACAACAGACCTCAAGTTGCATACAATTCACTGTTATATAGTGCATTGTGCCAGAGTACTAATATACATAAATACGACCACAACTTTACAATAAATAGATTCTTGAGTCCGTGTAGTAATAGTAGCAAACCTGTCTGTCTCTCACGTTCGCTTAGGGTATCATCGTCAACTTCATAACGAGAGTAGTAAAAAATCAATTACTTGCCCACAGCCAAAAAATAATAAATCCTTATTTGAATGAAACGTGAAATTAATTTCACTGACTCAGAATGTAGTTATGATAGGTCACACTGCAAATTGAACACAAAACACGGTGATGCTCCTTCAAGATCAGGATGCCATCACCCAGTGTGTATGGTGTAAAGACAATAGACTGTTTACAACAAAATCACTTTCCATTCCTCCATATACGACTACACTTTACCAATTAGGCAAAGATACTGATTATACCTGAGAATGATCAATAAACTTTTGTATATGTTTAATATATTATGTTATTAATTAACATCACTTTTATCCAATTGTCTAAACCATTCTGTCTCATTCGATTTATTTCCCCCTTTCACACAGCAAACTTTTTCTCAAGCTTGCAGGAACCATGCATGGTTAGACACATAAACCATAATAATAATAATAATAACAAGATTATCTCTCTGATTTTTTTGGGTTTACTGTGCGAGCAGGTGATGCGATTTTGTGAGGTGGGCAAATAATGAACCCGGGATAAATATTCACTGTGACAAACAACCAAAACCAACCCCGATATTCTGTTTGACACAAACAGTAAATTTATCCCCAATAAAAGTGCATGTACATACCGTGTCACATTTTGTATCCTATACAGCTTACAGTCAACCAGCAACCGGGTTTGAGCGGAAAATGTCAACCATGTAATTTTATTTTAAACAATTATTTTTTTTTCAATTGCTCACCTACCATTCCGTCAAGTCCATTAAAAATATATGTGAAACATCGACTAAGAATAAGAAAAGGCCGACAATTTAGTTTCACTCACTCACAAGATAACCACAATACACCAAAACCGCAAGATATTTTTGATTACTAAACTGAACTTTCTTACAATTTTATCAGCGGACAGAAACAATTACTACGGAATATTGTAACAAAAATCAAGACTTTAAATGAAAGGAGTAACTAACCTGAAAAAAGCTGAACGAGAAGATGACAATGATGAAGAAAAATCCGTCTTTCAAATCGCGTGTATTGTTTGTCTATAGGACTTTTGTGTTCTTCTTCCTCAGATACTACTACTTCTACACACTCAACACCACACGCAACACACCAAAAAATTCTTGCATCTCTTTTTTCTCTTTTCCTCAGTATCTCCGAACTCTGTGCTCTCCACTTCTGTTGTGTATCAACTCAACAGTGAGAAGGAGCAATAAGTACGGAAAGGTAAGTAAAGAGGTATTATCATCATATTCATGATGATGATCATCATCATCATCATCTTCATCACCATGCAGGACCAAACCAACAACACGGTGATACTGATAGTATTCTGTGTACGATGGCAAATAGCACTTTGTAGCAAAAGGGGCTTAGGTTTGGAGGTAATGTATGTATTAGTAAGTAAAGTAATAGTAAAGCAGTAACTCACTCCGCTTCTTCAACTTCTACTATGTCAGGGATTTCAGTCTGCACACACGACACACACACAAAGCACCATAATATCATGCTAGTCAACCAGCAGTGGAATAATATGCAGCGAACACAACATATCTCTGTCTCCCTCTCATATTCTCATCTAACCAGTCTGTTCTATCCTTTTTCTTGGTGAACTGAAAGCAGCATTTTTACATATTATTATTAAAGTTCCAATTAATATGTTGCTAAAATGACCAAAATATGTATGTATTTATGTTCTTAAAAATGCCAAAATATGTGGTTAAATATGTGGTTAAAATTGACAAATTTGGCT
>JAHZNE010007066.1:0-10256 GCA_027744055.1 Callyntrura sp. NNG-2020 | reverse complement strand
TTATACTTATTGAATGTAGAAGGTTGTTCGTACTGTCGAGGTGACCTAAATGACATTTAGCTTTTAGAGGTCAAATAGATCAAGCAACACTGGTCAAATTGTATAAAACTTTTAAGTGGTGTTTACGGTACCTGCGTACCAAATTTCAGCTCTTTGGGAAAGATTTGAAATTTAACCCTCCCGTTCCCCCCGGGGCATCAATATAAAGTGCTCGTATTCACTACATTTTGAGCTGTTGACTAAATCTCTTGATTGTCCAAAACGCCGTTTCAATCAAAGATAACGTGTTGAAGCAGTGAGTAAAACAATGTGATGACCTTTGGTGACCTCTGGAGGTCACACAAATCATCCAATCTGTGTCCAACTTTGTGAAAAGTTATAGTAGTATTGGCTAAAGTACGTGTGTACCAAGTTTCAGCTCATTTGGGAGTTACTAAAACCTTTACCGCTCACCCCTAAAATTTTTGGTGGACGGGTGTTAGAATAACGCTAATTAATAAATATCATTAACAATTTCAAGTTAAAGTTAGAGAGATAAAAATTTGCACGACGAAGGTTCCTGTGAATGTTCTGTGAAAATTTGGAGGAAACTGGTCAAGCCGTAGGCGATTGGCCTAGTTTGCAACTTGCTATAGCCACTACCATCATCATCATCATTCTATGTTAGCAGTAAAAATCGAAAATCGTTAATATTTCAAAAACGATGAAAGTTAGAGAGCTGAACTGAGCTTTTGCCCCGAACTGAATAAAGGGGTTTTAAATGTGCTGTAAAAGTTTCATAGAAATCGGTCCAGTAGTGTAAGAGTAGGTCTCCAGATAGACGTACGGACGAAGCCAAATATAAGTAAGGATTAGTGGAAGAAACTGCAGTGGGTTACAATAAACAATAATATTTATTATACATCACAAATATTTGCCGCATGTGGTTTTCATTACATGTCTAATGGTAAAATATATAGAATAAATCATCAACCGGATAAAATACATTTATTGCGTTTATTGAGGCAGTTACAAAAATGTTTAAATGGGCACCAGTCATGTCTCTCACCGCTTTATAACTACAATATACACATGCTACAGTTACCATTATCGGAGCAACAACAGTTCAGTCAACAAATACATATCCTTAAGTTGTTGTTCAATTTTCGCTCTTAGTTTAGTTAAATGTTAATATTTTTAATGAAATAAGGTACAACGATTAACGTAGAACTAAAATAAGTTTGAGTCATTCATCTTGTGATATTTTTTGTTCTAACCCTATTAGCAGTAACTTATGCCTTCCGCAGACAAACCCTACTGGAACAAATCCAAAAAGAGGCATGAAGCTGTCATTGTTTCTATTGAGAATACCGGGCAGAGGTTTATACTAGGGATGCCAATAATAAAATCGAGCAAAGTTATACCTTGCTTGTGAAACAAAGACTTCAGTCTTTATCCAACAAGAGGGGTGATCAGCTGCGCTTTCCGCTCTTCTGTAAGTAAACAGAAGTTTATTTGTTTGGATATTGTTATGCTTCTTCACCACTAGTGTAACTTTATGTACACATATTTATTGAGTGTGCTTGTAGCTTGCGGTCACAGCATTTGCTTTATTAACATTTAAATAATTTCACCGATTGTATGAGGCATTCAACTTTTTACTTTGGAACATAAAACAGGAGAAACACTTTGAGGGAAAATTATGGATGGAAATCAAATGGACGGTGAGGGCTTTACAACAGTGAAAAATACCACCACGGCGGATTCTGAGCGACTTTTAACACTTTTTCCGAAAGAGGTATATTTTCCCCATTTACATTTAAAATTGTTTCATTGGCTACATAATTCTCACAAAAGTGTCTCCTTATCGCAGCTATGGTCGCGGATATTTAACTACTTGGACGACATAGAGGATCTGAAACGTGTAAGCAATGCCTCTCCCGGGTTTAGGAATATGCTGGTACTCCCACTAGCAGTAGATGCGTTCCCGAGGGTTTGGAGCATTATCGAAGAGAGATGTAGCAAAAGTGAGATGGACTTAATGCCGAGTTTTATGAGAACGATAGCCACTGATGGAAGACTGTGGTTCCTTGATGTCTTACCTCTGCGCCTGGTTAATAAAGCCTGGAAGACGGTTCTTGATGACTTTTACAGTCGGCAAGACCTCCCTATCGCCGTTTCCGAGAGGAGGTCTCTCTTCCCCAATGAGAGGTCGATGCATAGCATATTTGCGAGGTCAGAGGGTTTTTGCTGGGAAGGCTACAGAATTATAAAATGTCTAAATTATTTCGAAGGCACACATGGAAACGGTCTGTCAGACTCCAGCCCGTTTGTGAGAAGACGATTGTGTTTTAACATACCCTCCCATTATTATAGAAGTTGTTTCCTGAATTTTACACGGGCAATGACTTGTCTACTACGAGAGTACGGGCGTCACATTCTTATTTTGGAACTTGAATTTGTCAATACCACTTGGAGCCCTCAAATATTTTTCTTCTTCCATCAATGGATCTCCCTTGTTCCCAATCTAACTTGTCTTACCCTTCGTTGCGTAGGCTGTTGGGGTGGGGACATTGGCCCAATTCACTATATGCCGCCATTGAACAGGCTGGAATACCTTAACCTGCAAAGTGTTATGACGGATGTGGCTAACGTCTTGATGCAAACTTATAACCATGTCACCGTGCTACATCTTGAAGCAAAGGAAGTCGCACCTCTTTATGATTTATCCACAATATCCTATCCCAACCTGAATGATCTGCGAATTATATTTGGCTCTTGGAAAAACTTTAGGAAACTCGAAACAGCTCGAATCAACAGTTCTCTCCAGACGCTGGAAGTCACAGTAATGTGGTTAATCCCCCTCTTTCCCGAAATTTTTGAAATACTGGCCAAGAAATGGGGGCATTCCCTGAAGAAACTAACGGTAAATGCTCCTAGATTGACAGCGATTGAGAGTGATCGGGAGAAATACGAAATGGAGATAGCCGTTTTAAAAGAGGCGTACTTTCCAGGCCTTGACGAATTTTTGAAATGACGTGTGGGGTAGATACTAACTTCACATATTTTTGTACTTTTTTTCTTTTCGAAATATACCACAAACTAGGTGTACAATGTAATATAATAACAAGAGGGAGTAACTTTTTAACAATGAGATGTATAAGCATATAATTTTTTACGACTATGAAGTAGTTCTAAAGACGTGTTATATATTAAACTTCGATTAGCATAAATTTAACTCCAGTTCAACTTGACACGTTTACAATTGTAAATAGCCGCCAGTGTGTTCCTTTTATCACAATTATATTCATTTTAATGGCAAAAGTTGTCAATATTCAGCTTTATTACCCTCCATGTGCACATTTTGTAAACATTATGTTGGTAATTAACCAGGTCGTACTTACAAGTAGTAGCATTATGCGTAAACATGTTTGTTTTCAAAAGTAGCAATTACTAGACATGTGCCAATAAATGTAAGTATCCTTGTTTACCGTTTTGTTTTGTTATCTTATCGTTCCGGCTATGTCTAAATAACTAATAGCTCGTCGTCATTTCGATAGCTCCAGCTCGGTGTAATAGGTGGGTTTTTTAGTAAAAATTAATTAATTAATTATTAATATTTAAAGCGGCACAACTAGCCAGCGACTAGAATAGTTGATAATATTAAATAGTACAGCATTTGCGTTAAATAAAAGCAATGATGACCTCAATCTCAATTGAGTTAAGCTTAATTTATTCATTCAATGCATGAGGTGGAGTATTACATCTGATTTAATTGTTGACTTCTCCCTAGCTTCAAGCGTTACGATATTTAATTTTATAAAAGTTTCTGATGTAGCCAATAAAGACTCATTTGTACAATAATAAGCAATAATATTTTACTCTGAATTTTTCACAAATACATACATTGCATTACTTTTACATGGTAAGACTACATTACTAAAAGACAGCTACCCTTTTTGTCCCTTCCTTTGGTTTTCCCTTCAAACTTCCTTGAAAGTCAGTCCACTTTTTCTGAAGAACAAATGTAAGAAACAGCATGCTTGGTATAGTCAGGTATTAGATGAAGCATGTAATTATGTTTTGGGTAACCTTGTGGGATTGCTTGAGTGCTACTAGCTACTTGAGAGCTTTCTCACATAATGAAGGGAATGTTATCCCAATAATAGAGAATGTAGTGTGGCTATAATGGACAGAAACGCATCAGTTCTTCTGTTACCTTAGATCAGTTCACTGGGATTTCGGAAGGTGCTGTTACTCATCCAGTATCCCTCTGTTAAGATTGGGGTGTAATAAATATTATGGTTACTTTAATTAGGTCCTGGTCAAAGCTCTACGTAGAGAATGACAGAATAAAAAGCTGGAGTTTGGTACGTAAAAGATCTCACGATCAATTTTTGCATCTCTCCAACATATTTTGTGGATGTCTTTTAATGATCACGACGATTTCAAAGTTAACTGAGCAAATTTAGTCAATATTGAAAATAATTTCATTAGTATTTTCCCAGTATACTTAATTTTTTGACAATACCCTGGCACCACCGTTGTCTACATATATTTTACAAAATAAATCAATACTCATAGCAATAGTTCGAAAGGAAACAAATAGTCGTCATGCAACAAGATTCCGTCCAGAAGAGCCACAGGAAACTCCAAATGCTGGTCGTGGATAATACTGATGATGTTCAGGAGGAGGTCTGCTTCGTTGATGTAACTCCTGCGGAGCGAGTATTCAGTAACGAGATGGCGAGTAGCGCGATGCTTGTAAACTCAAATTAAATTGCGGATAATTACGTTGCCCTTCTCTCTCTTACAGCTTCTCACCCACATCCTGAAGTATACCATAAGAGAGCAAGATAAGCTACATCTGCCAACCTCTAGCAAGTGCAAATTCGTAAAGCGACAGTGGTTTGGAGCGAATAACAACAGTTGCCTACAAGAGAGACACCCGGACACCTGTAGAGTTGAACCGTTGAAATTTAAGAAATTTCTCCCCACTTTTAAGTATTTACCTGCTCAACGAATTCTTCCTTTTAAGCTCCAGATAACACATTCAGAAGACGACGCGGGCCATAACAAATGTTTATTATTCCAAGAGTTAAAGAGAAACTGCATGGAATGTTTCGTAGATTATGGGGAACGTCTTGCAAACTTAAAAATGGATTGCTTTGTGGAGTCTTTTAGAACAGCCGAGTCCCTGTCACCTGGACATCCCCCTGGGAGATTTCCTCATCTGAAACATATCAATAAAGAAATACTTAGAATCTGGAAAGCGTAACGGCGGCATTAAAAAGTCATAAAATTTAATTCAATAAATTTTGGACGTGACAGAGTTCCTCCGGTATTTTTCCTTCTGCCAAGAAAACAAATTAGGCACAGCCTGTGCCTTAAAGATTATGTTCAAATCAAAAATTCACACCTGTCGCCCACAATCTCAGAGACAAGCCTAGATAGCTTTGTGAACCCCTGCTAACGCTTCTGGGAATATTTTTTGATGTCAAATGATTTGCCTAAGTTACCCAGTCTGGGTTTGAATGTACCCGCGATAGGGGAGAAGCAGCTCCTTTACCTTCTTCTGGATCGTTTACTCTGTCAACCGATAAAGTTGGAAATTCATGACGAAATCCACCATCCCAACCATACACCAACTCCGATTAACGTATTGGTTAATACAAGCATTTCCAAACGTTACTCATGATAAAGTATATTTTCGATAACTTTAGGAAGATTCAACTTGATATCTGCATTTCCATGCCATTTGCATCATTGTAAGACGGCAGCATTATTAAACGGTGCTGGAGAAAAGAGGGAATTTGGCCAATATCAACTAGTTATATTGGACTGAGGACCATTGGCGGTCAATTGCCAATATGAGTGGTAAATAATATAAATTATGAAGGTGTTTTAATGACGGAACCGATTAACATTTTTTATTGTATTGTTTACTGGTTCAAAAGAGTTAAAGCAGCTGAGAATATCTTCGTTGGGGGTTCACTTTGCTTGTTTTCCAATGAACCTGGATAAACCTGGAGCATTTGCTCTAACGCGGATGCCAAACCTCCAGGACTTATCGTAAAATAAGAATACTAAGGTTTGTTTTATCGAGAAACTGTTTCTTTGCTTTATGCACCTTAAGCTAAATGCATTTGTTGAAAATGGTTCTACCTTGTATTTCGAGATATCGGAGGACATGGCTCAAGGCTGGAGGGATCAAGAACGTCGGTTGCGAGTTCATAACCAGTGGAGTTTTTGCCTTCATAATTTTATGTGGGCGATATTTTCGAGCATGGTACACTTGGACTTATTTATTTGAATTTATTGTTGTTTATTGGATTCCAACAGGAAAACTTTCACAGAATCACATGTTCCAAATTAACTACGATTTTAAATCAAAGCACTTATCTCTATCAATAAGTCAATTATATAATTTTAGAAAACCGAAATTTTGTTTTCCTTTTGTAAATTTACTTAATGTTACTTTTAATACAAAAACATCGTCATATGGCTAATATAATAGTAAACATCAATGATAGTTTAAGAAACTACAATAGCGGTTTTTTACATTTATAATTTTATTTGTGTGTCAAGCCAAATCAAGTGGCAAGACTCCTCCGGTAAGTAAACTAGTATCAAGACCTCAACATTTAAGACTACAAACTGTGAAGTCAATAGGTTTTCCTTATTGGCTAAAACATTGCGTTGAATAGCACTGCAGTGTTTCTTTTTTCGACTTTCAACTATGACCGATGTTACATGATTATCAATCCAAAATGAAATTGAAATGACCGAATTTCCAAATGTACATTTTACAAGTAAGCATGTGACAAACATACAGGTTTTGTAATTACGCATTTTACAATCGTCAGCCCTGATGCATGATATTTTAAATAATAATGCATAAAAATACAAGTTAGAAAAAGTATTAAATTATGTTTCTAGTAATGGGTCGGGCACAAAATTATTTTTATACAACGAACTTTATAATGTTCGTCAAGTTAAAGGGTCGTCATTACATTCATCAATATTACCATTTTAAAAATTTAGCTAAGGAGCATGTCTATATTAGTTGACAGTTGACGACGGTAATATAATGTGTTTTTATTTTATTTAAAATTGTGTTGTCGTGTAGTTGACCTTTCGTACAATAATTTTTTTTGTGGATTCAGCAGTATTTGACAACGTCACGTAGTTATGTTTTACAGGGAACTTCTAACACCTGTTTAACGTACAGGCAAATCCTCTTCGCTTTTTTGCTCCTTGTTGAAGTCCATGTACTTTGCATGAAGGAACCAAGCATTCTAATAGGGATAAATATTATGGATATGGTCAGGTACTATATGAAGCATGTTATTATATTTGGGTAACATTAAGGGCATACTTCAGTGCTACCAGGTACTTCCCTGACAAAAAGGGAAATGTTTATAATCCGACAGGGAATGAAGATGCATGGACAAGAAAGTACTTGTTCTTATATAGCCTTACACCAGTTCACGAGCTGTTGGTTTAGCTCTTTCCTTCATCAGTGCTTTTAAGAGAAATGGTCCACTTAGCTTCCACCACAGTACTGATACGGTAGTACCACTAAGCCCCCAGAAACTTGCGTACGTGCAAGGACTGAAAAGAGACCCTTCTCCACAGTTTCTATTTGTTGTGCGTTCCCTTCATAGTGTAAAGTGCTCTTCTCCTGATGAAACGAACAATTCTGAGAATATTGTTGGATGGAAACTGGTACTTGGCTTAAAAGTATGTTTGTATGTGTGTTGCACTAGTGTACCCTTAAAGCACTATTGTGTTACTTACCGGCACAATAGTAAGGCACACAAGTAATGCTCCTTGGAAACATTGAAGAGTGTGTGTTATGAACAGGACTACTTCAGTTCATCTGTGAACCTTCTTCCGTCAACTCCTTTGACTCTACACCTTCCTTAGTAAATGTTGTAGTGAGACTTGTATTCAGTATTTCTATCGTGAGCTAAAAGTTTGTTATTAAGTTATCCTTATTAGCACTGTAATTTACGTGAAAAAGTTTCCAAAGTTTTTAAGTGTACACAACTAGCAATTAAAATTAATTAATTAAAGGTAAGAAATTATATTGTCTTGAAAAATATCAAAGTACTTGTAGTTTCGCATTGATGGTCAGTTACACTACCAACGGATCCTTGAAAGCGCAATAATACCATTGTGGTTTGTAATAGTCAAAATAGGTATTGTTAAACTTACTAGTAAACATTAAATAGTGCCATTCCAAGTATCGGTTTATTGCAGTTTCCATGAAAATATTTTGTATTCTGAATGTAAAAGAATGGGCTGCGTCGTTGAACATTTGTTGCTAAAAGACGATTATGATTGGTATGTGAAAATTATTTTAAACTGTTAGACTTTATCCTCGTTTGAGGTTACTTGTTACAAAGCGTACATTTTAATGACCATTGGATGTCATGTGTTCATAATTACTGGTTAAACAGTTTTCTATTATAGATGTTCAGATCGCCAATTTTTTAAATTGAAATTTTAACCGTTTATGTATTTTCTATATTAACACCAATTTGCACTCCCGTACAACTGAATTCTTGAATGTAACTACACATATGCCCTGATCAAATCCGAAGTATAGCATAGCAGAGTTAAATAATTTTATGTTCAATTTCAAAACAATTTATTATATAAACGATGGTACCAAACGATAAGGATACTTTCGTAAATTGTCACATTATGTAACCCAAAGTGTAATGCCGGCGTAACATTTAAAGTGACTTTTGTGTCATTCCTAATATTTTTTTAAAATTGTCTGTTAGCTGCTATCATATTTTATTACAAAGCCACACTAAAATAATTCTAGATAATACAATTTAATGATTTGTTTGAATTAATTTTTTGTAGGATCCTTGAACACATCACCAGTTCACCAATCGTGATCCAAGTTCTCAGTTACAAAAGCAACGAATTCAACTAACCATGGCGCATAGCATACAGCATACAATGTTGTCAGTGGATCCTTCCGACGTTGTCCAGATGGTTCCAATGTTTGAGGAAAGTCCAGCCGAGCGAGTTTTTAGAAATGAGCTGGTAAGTTCTTGTAATTTCTTATTAATCTCTAGTACTAATGTTTATATTAAGATACACTGTAGTGTGTCTTCCTGAAATCGTTGCTAGTGTCTGTTAATCCGGTCCGTTGGGCAGCACGATAACAAAAACGATTTTTAAAAATCCTATTTTCCCCGATCGACAGTAATGATCAAACTAAACTTCTGAGTTTTTACACACTTCTAATTAATACAGCGATCGGCCGTAGCTTAAATATGCATCCATACCACAAAAAAATAAGTCGTTTGCGAGGCATTTATTTTTTACCTGTTTTACTTATTTTATCTTTTTTTCTCGCATAATTGCATAGTTAGGCAAAATAAGCAAATAATTGCATAAATTTGCATTTTATAACATTTTTTGAAAGATTGTTGGCATGAAAGATAAAAATGGAGTGATTTACATAATTACGTTTTTAGAACGATAACAGCGAAAGTACTTTCATTAACCACCCATTTTAGCCACAATAAACTATAATTTTTTCTGTCACTTTAGAGTAGTACTCTGTTCGGGGTACCCTATCTTTTATTTTAGTTTCCAGTACTGCCCTTCATTTAAAGTTTTGTTGTAGGACCATATTTTTCTAAACAACAATTAAATTACAATTAAAATCTAAATAAGTGGATGAAAGTACGGTTCAACAAAATAAATATTCTGTAGTTCAAAATAATATTGATGTGTAAAATTGCTGCAAATTTAAGTTGAGATTAATAAATACTACTAGCTTTAGCCCATATGCAAATGGAAAATTAAAATACTGCCCAAAGACTTCAGCGGAAGTCAATCCTAGTGTTAGTAGAGGAAGCTATCAGCTACAAGACAAAGTTTTAGTGTGACGGTGACGGGCCAATACCACGTTATTGGTCACCACAAGAGAAACGTGAATGAAACTAAATGAATTGATGTGTTTTATAGTTTATGTAAAAATGTTGTTCATTTTAAAGCTCTCAAAAATAATTGTTGCGTATTTTCTTATTTATGTGGCCATTTTTAGGGCATTAATAGGAGCCTATTACTTTGATTCATTGCACCTAGAAGTATTCAGTCATTACTCATGACAAGTAGCTCAGACGAGTACAAAAATACTCAAAGACCTCCTTAGGGCAAAACTGTAAAACTCATCTAAATTGGCAGAAATGTGGTTTACATACACTGTATGTACCACTGTATCATTTTATAAAGTTGGACAGCAA
>JAHZNE010007064.1:0-10251 GCA_027744055.1 Callyntrura sp. NNG-2020 | reverse complement strand
ACGTACATTATTAAATGCTGCCGTATTGACAGTGATATCGATATAGTAATTAGAATAGGAAGTATCAATTTTACAGTTAGTAATAAAGGAAACGAGGCTTGGCGACAAAGCAATTCTGAATCTTAGAGAATCAAGTCATTTGTGAACGCCGTAGCCATGAAGGTCATAATTTCCATTTTTCTGGTCATGCATACGCTGTACATTACAGCAAGAGCAGATGTAGTTTGCAACATTCACTGTGACGGTAGAAATCCTGCACAAGCGTTAAACGTAAGGGAGGCGGTATCAACGGAATTATCTGGTCGTGTACTACGCCTTTATATTTCTGATGAGGACAACATGGGTTTTGCCGAAATTTCAAACGGGAGTCCTGCTGACGAAGTTTGGATAGACAGATCTTTTAATGCTGGAATGGAATGGGATGGACTACTGGGTCTTACGCGCATTCCTTCCGGATCTAGTGAGGTTCGCACGCTCATGTTTAATGTGGATAATCCTTCCAGGAGGCAAATTGGAGCCTTGAGAGTATGTGGATCGACAGGTAATGATAACATCCTGTGCAGTGAATGGGCCCGATCTTCAGTTAATGCGGATAGCAGAATAGATGCAGGAGCGACTGCATTAATGCAATTTTACAATGGAAAGCTATTTTCTACAACGGGATGGTGGTGAGTTCCAAAATTTTGAACGGTTTAATTTTAGTTAATTAAAGTTAATGATTACAACTGTTAACCAAGTAGATGCGTTAAGTTATTTTTTAAATTTTCTGCAAACAGGAACAGTGCTAACTGCCTGACGGCACTTCTCGATTACTTTAAAGTAACCGGTACTCAAAATTACCGTTACGTCATCGATGAAATGTTTGAGAACAACAAAGATGAACAATTCGGAAATTTTACCAATGAGTACATTGACGACGTTCTTTGGTGGGGTCTGGCCTGGGTCAATGCATACGATCTCACTGGAAATATGAAATATTTAGACATGGCAAAAATCGATGCTGATTATGGCTACAGTTTCAAGGACGACGTTTGCGGAGGGGGATTATGGTGGTCGACAGACAAAAACTACAAAAACGCCATTCCCAATGAGCTATTCATAAAGCTAGCGGCAGCGTTGCATAATCGTATTCCTGGGGACACAAAATATTTGTCACAAGCTGTTGAAGTTTGGAACTGGTTCAAAAGTAGTGGCATGATAAATGAAGAGAATCTTATCAATGACGGGTTGACTGATGACTGCAAAAACAATGAGCGTGTAACATGGAGCTACAACCAAGGTGTTATCTTAGGAGGATTGCTTGAACTTCACAAAGGCACATCTAATCAATCTTATTTGAATGAAGCGGAACGAATTGTCGACGCTGTCTTTCTCAGTGATCAGTTAACGCCAAATGGAATACTCACAGACTACGGCTGTGAACCAGGGGACTGTGGAGGGGACGTTCCAACGTTTAAAGGAGTATTTGTACGTAATTTGGGAGAGTTGAATAGATTTTTAGCCGGAAAACCTTACACCAACTGGCTACAAAATCAAACCAATTCCATTTGGGACAACAACAGAAATGCGCTCAATCAATTCGGACTTAGATGGGCTGGAACATGGGATAAACTTGATGCTGCCAGACATCAATCTGCTTTTGAAGCTTTTATCGCTGCCTTTTAAAAGGTTTATCAATCAAACGTTATTATTGACAGACAACTTGTTGTTTTGAGGTGATGCATTTATCAAATGTAAAAACGGGATTTGATGGCCGAAAAAATAATAAATTATTAAAATGGTTCATTATTACAATACCCGAAGCCCATAATTTTCTTTATTATCTGCTTATTACATATTCTACCTTCCACGTCCACCTTGCCTTCATCTAATTCGTTTCTACGATAAGCTGTCATTTTGTCCACAAAAATAAACTGTAATAAAATAAAGGCTTTCAGTGCTGCTGGTCTGACAGCAAAACAAACGTAACAAAATTATTAGTTCGTACAGTTTGCATAAATAATTTATTTTGCAAAAATGAGGCTCCCACGGGCATTTCCGGTGTGCCTTTCTTTCCTGGCGTTGGCCCTACCCTTAAGCTCCGCCCAAGTGTGCAACATCCATTGCGATGGCAGGGACCCCTCACAGGCACCCAACTCTAGGGAGGCAGTTTCCACTGAAATCTTTGGTCGTCGTATTCGTCTCTACATTTCCGACTCAGACAACATGGGTTTTGGAGAAATTTCCAATGGAGATCCCAGTGATGAGGTGTGGATGGATCGTTCCTTTAATGCTGGCGTTGGTTGGGACGGCAAGCTTGGAGATACGCGTATTCCTTCAGGATCAAGGGAAGTGAGAACGGTCATGTACAACGTGGATAATCCTAGTGGCAGGGGCATAGGCGCGTTGCGCGTTTGTGGTAAGCCAGGAAATCGTGACGAAATCGCTTGTACCCCGTGGGCAAGGTCAACAGTAAATGCAGAATCACATGTGGATGCTGCAGCAACTGCCTTAATGCAGTTCTACGATAGCAAGCTTTGGGCCACAACAGGCTGGTGGTAGGAACAGATTTTCTCACAGCTGTTAAGCACTATACCTATTAATAAAACTTTAATGATGCACCATACACTTTATTTTTAAGTATACTACCTATGCATTTGTTGTCTACGCAGGAATGGAGCTAACTGCCTCAACGCACTCCTCGATTACTTTATTCAAACAGGAAACCAAAATTACCGCTACATCATCGATGAAGTCTACGAAAAAAATAAAAATGAGCACTTTGGGGATTTCACTAACGATTATATTGATGACACCCTTTGGTATATATTTATTTTATGTTTAATGTTTTATTGTGTAAAAAGTATACGCATCATGTCTAGACATACACAGTCATACTCATCAACTCATCATGTCTGCGTAGGTAGTAGGTGGGAATTTCCAAAATGATAATCACTAATGCCGTTTTTTTTACATGGAATAGGTGGGGTCTCGCCTGGGTCCGAGCTTTTGAACTGACTGGAAATCAAAAGTATCTTGAAACAGCCAAGCATACTGCAGACTATAGTTATGACGGTTACAAGGATAACGTCTGTGGTGGTGGGGTATGGTGGAGAATCCAAAAAGACTATAAAAACGCAGTTACGAATGAACTGTTTATTAAGTTAGCTGCCCATCTTCACAATAAGATTTCCGGCGACACGAAATACTTGGATAGAGCAGTTGAAGTATGGAATTGGTTTAGAGCCAGCGGCATGATCAATCAGGAGAACCTGATTAATGACGGTTTAAATAATGACTGTCGAAACAATGGGGACGTGACGTGGACATACAACCAGGGTATCATTTTAGGTGGTTTGACTGAATTGTTTAGGGCAACTCGAGATCAGAATTACTTGACGGAAGCAAGGAGAATTGCGGATGCTGTTTTGAATAGTGGAAGCTTGAATCCCAATGGAGTTTTAAGAGAGTATGGGTGCGGTAATGGAGATTGCGGAGGGGATGGACCATCTTTTAAAGGGGCGTTTGTGAGAAACTTGGGAGAACTGAACAGAGAACTGGATGGACGACCTTACTCAGATTGGTTGAGAAATCAAGCAAATTCCAACTGGAATAATAATAGAAACGCGTTAAATCAGTTTGGACTGCGGTGGGAAGGACCCGTGGATAAAACTGATGCTGCCAGACAGCATTCTGCACTGGAAGCTTTCGTCGCAGCTTTGTAAGCGGTTGCGTAAAACTTGCTACGTGCGTGTTGTTGATTCACCTTCGTATTATTCCATAACTAAAATCAATATAATCATATAATTGGTCAGCTTTGACAATTTTTTTTTTGAAGGAACTGGAATAAAACTGCTGAAATTGGTATAATATATTTGCACTTGAACACTACAAAGCCGAAATGAAAATCTAGACAGGCTGGGGCCTTATTAAAACAATCATGTAGTAATTTATTTTTATGCAGCTTTATGAGCTATATATTGCGTCCATAGATAAACTCGCTATTATATTAGTTGCGACGTATTGTGCGGCATCAACGAAAGCAAACAAGACTAGTTTTCGTAATGTAACGTTAAAGGTCACACTGGAGAAGACCGGAAATCGAGACATCACTGCGCTGCTAATATGCCTACTTACATATTTAATAAAATATTACATACATAATAAATATTGCTTTCTTTGGACTGGCACTTCTAGTGCGGAATGCAGTGAGGTGATAAATATGAAGTAACCCCACTGAAGGTAACGGTTTGACTATTTTTACTGTTTTGCTACATGCGATAATCTTACTGTAAGTTTCTTACAATAATAAACCGCGTGCTTGCTTATTGACACCTTGATTTAATGCTGGTAGAAAGGGCCGTGATAATGAAACATGCAGAGAAATAAGGAAATACTGTGAGTATATTGATTTTTTCGGGCTTTTCTTTGTTACAATCCAGGCAAAAATATGCGTATGGTATACAAATATTTCAGCAATCTTGATAAAAACCAGATTAACGGTTAAGTTAAGATTATTCTTCGATAAATTCGACATTTTTGTGTGCAAATCTGTCAAAGTTTGTAGTAAGCTTTAGGCTCACTCATAGTAAATTCTTGTACTACCTAAAATCAAGATAAAACGGCTACTTGAAAGTATCAAGCATGCGACAGGAAAGGAATCGTTGGAGCCCCGTCAGCATGAATATTGGATCTATACATATGCTTCTAACTCTAACTACATTTACTAAAATTAATATTCAATTTCCATGAACTAGTGTTTTAAACATATTTTAAACAACGAGGAAAGCCCCAAATATCTTAAGATCATGGAATTGTTGGGGGGAACTTTTTGATCATCACAGATGGTATCCATTTAACCTCTACACCCCATAACTGATGTTGCAATGAATGTTCCATGTTTATCAAATACTGACGAAATTGTGCTGCTGTAAAGAATTACACTAGGTGGGAAGGGGGAGCACAAGTAGGTACATAAAGACAGTACCAATGCCAATATTACTCAACTTATACATTCCATGTAGTCCAACAACTGTATATAGCCATAATATCCAAAATACTCCATCATCACATTGCTGCAGAAAGCTTTCCTGCGTCGTTGCTAAGTCCAGAGTTATCACAACAAAAATCCGAATAGTTGATGCGGAAGCACTTTGACGTGGCCTGGCTGAAGGCCGTCGTAAGTCGTAACTATCAAAGAGACATGGAATGGAAGTACATATATAGACAGGTAGCAAGTTTGGTGGGAAAACTACTATAAAAGACGAGAAAAGTCACAGCAATTTATTCAGTAGCTGCTCAGTTGTTGTGTGTGCTTTTCGGAAATCTTTCCAATTTATTCATCAAAATTTATCCATTTATCCATTCATTTCATTTCATCCTTTGAATTCAGGATTGGCTCTGTATTGGGCTTGTTTTATAGCGTGGTTCTAATTCTAATTAATAATTAACTAGTGACTTTGGTGCTACTTGTACCAATCAGAGAAAGTTTTCAACATGCCAATTGAAAATTGTATCGCGCATTGGTATGATAATGACATCCGATTTGATCTAATGACAAGGTAAGCTGTCATGTTATCCTAACGTTGTATTGTATCTTTAAAATATGAGTTCGTTTTATACAGAAGTGCTTAATGTTCAAAGCGTTTTGGGTACCATTTTGTTGATATTATATAAACAGGCGATTTAATTTTTTCGTTGTCTTTATCAGATATTTAAAACCATGTGCTGGTGAAAAGATATTTGAGGTGATAGAACCGGTGGAGGATACTAAAGGAAACAATGGAGAACCTGGCAAGCTTATCTGTACAAATTTGCGCCTTATTTGGCAGTCTTTAAAATACCCCAAAATTAATTTGTGTAAGGATGTGATTTTGAAAGAAATAAGCAAAATACTCCTTTTACATATCTAATATAAAAAGCCATTTAAACAAAATTGTTTTGCATTTGTTCTGTGGTTCTTCTTCAGCCATTGGCTACAGCCCAATCACCTCTGTGTCAATTAAATCTGCAACTTCAAAACTGAGAGGAATGACAGAATCTTTACATATTTTGGCGAAGACCAAATCATCACGCTATGAGTTCATCTTTACAAATCTAGTGGTTGATCATAACCGATTGTTTCCGGTCGTTTTAGGAGTGCATCGGTACGTAACTATTTCGAAATATAGGCAGTCTTTATAATATAACCAGAGATCTCGGAGTAACCAAAGACGTTTGCCCATTAAATTTAACTTATTTATATACAAAGTTCACTTTACCCCAAATAAAAGTCTCGTAAAAATGTATAAAGTATTTTGTGCTGCTAACATTTGTTGTTTCCGTTTTTCAGTGCCTATATACAGTCAAAGCCGTACAGAGAAAAACATTACTACCAAGTTCCAAGAAAAATTAAATCATTTCAAAGTATGATGAAATTTAATTTGACAAATTTTAATTTATTATTTGTATATGAAAGGGTAATCTGGGATCGTTCTTTATAACAAACGTTCGAGTTGTCTGGTTTGCCGCGGCCAACGAACTTTTCAATGCATCAATACCCTTTTTGCAAATAGCAGAGGTTTGTATGTGAATCAAGTCACTTTATATTTGCATTGTCGTTTCCCTTGCGACTTTTTGTTTAGAGTACAATCTTACTGTTCACACGTTCCCAAAAGGATACTTCGTCGTCTTTTGTATGTAATGTACTTTATACAAATTTCAGATAAAAGTACGGGATTCCAAGTTTGGTAAAGCTCTTGTGATTGAAACAACCGAGTTTGGAGGAAATTACATTCTTGGCTTTCGGATAGATCCCAAAGAAAAATTACATTCCGTGTACAAATCCTTGCTTTCTATCCATGACACGTACATGCAGTATCCCGAATTTGGTGTAGAATTCAATCCTGACGTAATTTTTTGTTGGCAACTTTTAATTGGTCATTTGTAGCCACATGCACTATTTACGTACGCATTGTTTAATTTTTAAATCTATGTCTGTGTTTAGACTATTGATGCTGAAATTGAACAAGAGCGAAAGGACAGGCTCCGCAGAGCGATTATTGAGGAAGTGGAAGAAGTCGACGAAAATCCTGAACTGGCCTCTGACGCATTTGCAGCGTATTTTGCTGATGGATATACTGGCGAGTCAAATGGCTCTGAGAGGAGGCAAATCATCTTCAGCGAAGAACTGGGTTTAGCCATAGAGAAACCAAAGGATGGATTTACGCTGCAGCAACTTTGGGAAGTGATACCTTCATAAGCATAATTCTATGTAATTATTACAAATAATATATTTCCATATTAGTTTCTTTATGACAACTTTTGCAATTCAGAAATCATTTAAATTATTACTATTATTAAGGATTCTCAAATAAATTACAAAAGCGTATAACCGATTCTTTCGACTATTTGATCTATTTTTGTTTGTTTGAATTTGAAGCGACAGAGCATGAAATATTTCATATTTTACTAATCGACTGCCGAGATTGCGATATGAAGGTCGTTTTTGTAGACAACAGTTTATAGCCGTTTTTCTGCAACATCTCTATACTTACACTTCAAACAGAAAGGGAACGGTGCGTTTGTATTTCGGAACTCTGAAAATGAGTTGAACTATAAAATATTTTGAACTGCCTCTTAAAATATTTATGGTATTGTTTTCTGCGACATGTTCGCATAATCACTTCTCTATTGCCTTGAGTCGTTGAATCTACATTGCTAATCTGACAATTTCTTGTGACTTTCTGAGTATTTGTGTTGTGAGGTGTGGGTGTGGGTGTCATTTCGTCAATCGCTCTTAAATTCAAATCCGTTTCAAGACAGGACAGTTTTGAAGAATCATGCTTCCCGTACAGTCTTGTAGATATCATTTCACTTAAGGTGTTTTACCCCCAGACATTGATACATAAAATTGTGAACGTACGGTGTTCCTTTTATATACCAATATACTTTCAAGTTCTCCTAGTTCGTATAAGTACCACCATGAGTATACCTATTGGGGGAGAAAAAAATAGTAGTGAACCGGTTCATTCTCCGAAATCGTGTTGGAGGTAAGTTTTCTTGAAAAATCTGGGTAGAACTGATTCGCTGTGCATTTTCAAATTAAGTTTTGCTACATATTTCCTTAAGGTGAACAGCATTGCTACTCTGCATTGTACCCAGAGTACCCAGTATATGTATATTTGATTGCTGCATTTCCGACTTGCGAATTAGACCCAAACTGTTGCATTTCGGCGTATACCCTTTTATATACGATGTATACATTAGGGACAGCAGGAACTACTAGTAATGTCGTTGTGCGAACCTTAAAGTTTTGTTCAATAGACTAAAAACTTGTTCCTGTCTGAATTACAAGTACACATTTTAAATTGGTACAAAACACTTAAGATTTGTCATGTTAAAAAAACAGGCTAGCCACGGGTACAAACTTATTTTAACTAGGACTACTAATTGCGTTTCACCTTTGATGGTGGTACAGCTTTGTGGCTTGTGATTGCCACATTTTCTTTACTTAGAAAGGGAAGCTTGGTTAAAGTTGAAGGTGTACTGGCTATCCGCTTCAGTCAGCTTTTTCATTTTTTCATATCAGCAGATGTCAGCTTACCGCACTACTGACTGGGTCTTCGGTAGGTTCATAGGATGCGCAATGCCCAGGTGCACTACGTGAGTTTTGCATAGGTACCCACATGTCCAACGGTCCTGACAAATGAGCCATTACATTCAACCTTTTGTAATAGAGCCATAAAATCCATTTTGTACCCACTTAATACGCTTGACCCAATCAAACGAGTGCAATAAACAGGCATATTTTGTGTCGTTGCAGTTTTTGACACCCATCAATAGCCACCCTTTCATTCGTACCTTATCGACATGATGTTTTACACTGTTACAAGCCACTTGACGTCAATACAAATTCTAATTTGTTTACGATGAAATACAATTTGTAGCTGTTGGTACTATTACGAGAGATTGACGTCATGAAATTTCGAATTTGACGTAATGTTTACAATATTATTACTGTCAATCATATAAATAAGACGTGATACACTCCTTATCTGGTCAGTTGCAGTGTCATTTCCAACTTGTTCATATGCCACTCACTCGTCAGTATTAATCGCATGAGTATTAAAAGAAAATAAATATTGTTTTGCAAATTTCTTGCGGTGTGTGTTCACTCCCTTCACTGCCATCATGAAAAGCAATAGTTACATGGTAAATTACGTAGAAGATAATAAAGCTACTTTGCCATCTTCCTATTGTAGTTCCTTCAATCATCGTACAACTCAATACCTAACGGCAGCTACTGGTAAGTGACGTGATATTGTAACTGTCAACTTTATTAACCTTTATCATTTATCGTCAGTGGAGTCATAAAGCTAACTTTGTATGTAGTCACGGTCGGCGGATTCAGTCTTGGTAATTGTTTGGGATACTCTTCTCCGGCTCTCCCTGATATAAAAACTAGTGGAGATTTTCCAGGTTTGGAAACCGCTCATTTATCATGGATAGGATCGCTAGTAACGGTAAGTGGGCAATATATATGTCACGTCACGCCCCTGCAGTGGATATAAAAATTTTATGATTTTTAATCATAAATTTTCTCATCTTGCTAGATTGGTGCACTCTTTGGTTCTTTGAGCAGTGGGTACTCAATAGCAAAAATTGGACGGAAAAGAACACTTTTTTTGCTTGGTACTCCATTCACAGTTGGATGGTTAATGATAGCGGCTGCACAGCACATTTTCATGGTGTATGCTGGTCGTTTTCTGTCAGGTTCGGAAACAGGCTTTTAGTTGATAAAGGTGCAAATATAATAAATTGCTGATAATTTTTTATTTAATTTTCCCACAGGATTCAGCGTTGGTGCTCTAAGTCTTGTGGCTCCGGTATACTTAAGTGAAATTTCACAACCAGACGTAAGAGGCTTCCTGGGAGCCATTTTTCAAATTACTGTGACACTCGGGATATTATTTACGTAAGCTCATCGCCCCTATGAATACCACCCCCGTTGTCCCTTCATTGTCTTTTACCGCTTTAAAGCAAAAAGTTAATGTGCCGACGATGTGTTGTTTCCAGCTTTGTCGTAGGATCATTAACATCATGGAGAATACTAGCCGTCGTTTGTGCGGTTGTGCCAGTAATTTTTACTGCATTCTGTGTTTTTATTCCGGAATCGCCTCGTTATCTGCTCAGTATCGGCAAAACCACTGACGCCATCAATGTTTTGGCGTGGTTGCGCTCAAATGACACTTCAAATCCTTCCAAACGGGTTCTTGACGAAATCGAAGAGGT
>JAHZNE010007063.1:0-10067 GCA_027744055.1 Callyntrura sp. NNG-2020 | reverse complement strand
AGGAGGTGAGCTGTAATTGGTTAAATTAAAACTGAAAGGCCAATTAATTATTTATTAAAAGAAGTAAAAATTATGTTCAAGGAAAATTTGGAGACAGAAAAAATAGTACACCTTGTCTTGTCAAAGTCTGATCAGCAACAGCCAGAAAAATGAATACATTCTTGGAAGTAAATACATTAACATGTGTAGGTATTGTCAATTTACAATAATAAGTAAGTCGCTTGTGGAACAATGTTCAATAGCTGTTACAATATTAGCTGGACTGAATTTTAGTGAAGTATCGTACACGTTAGTCATTGTCAGAGTAATGTAGGTACAACAGTCAAAAGTACAATATATTACAATACTGGAAGCAGACCAAATTCATGAATGCATGATTCTACACAAATTTTGTCGCAGAACATTGATAGTGATTGTCAGTGACATTGATGTAAAAGTGACAAATTAAAAACATTTTTATGTTCTGTATGATGGACGTCCAAAAGTTCTGTTCTGTTGGACGTTCTGTTGTCCAAAAGTATATTGATTTCTCCATCCTAAAACAACGTCTCAGCTCAAATGAAGTCAAGAGGTAATATTTCAATGCTAAAATTACGGAGGGTGCCATCTTACTCCTCTTGTTAGTATTTCCGTGTGTTCCATTCAGAACAGAATCAGAACTAAAATAAATAGTGCTTTATTTCCGAATGCAAAGATATTTTTACGCACTGCCTTGATGTAAGCAATTAGTTATGTCCACAGTGCTATATTTACTTCTAACGGCTTCATTTACACGATTCAAAGCAGGGCTTATGTACATACCTATATATTACTTGAAGTAAATCTGGATAAATTTGTCTCTCTCTTAATCACATATGAAGCTGCATCCGACCGAACCACCAAAAAAGTTTACTTATTTGTCATTCCTCTGGCAAACAGCATAGATGCCTTGTGATTTTTTCCGAAAGGGTTCGTTTTTAAATAAATAATTGTGCAAATCAAGAGAATAATAAAAACGCGCTTATCTGTCAAAATATGTAAATATGCAACAACAACATAGCCTCAGAAGACCTCTTTTGATGTGTCTTGAACTTTGTAAAAATCTCACTTCATTCTGGCAAACCATTTCAATATGTATTTACATAAAATTCTAAAGCCTACTCATCACTCATCAACAAGTCCGAAGATGAAGATATGAAGATGAGTATTCAGAGTTATACTCTTCGAAAGGAATATGAAGGTAAATTTTCAAGAGGTAAGTTTGATCCAGAAGGCTGACCACTCCAGTTCAAATATAGTATATACTCGAAGTTCAATGGGCCATGAAGTGTGGAACAGCAACGTATGTTGTATGACCACACTTCTTAAGTTTAGGTTACAAAAAAATATTTACCTTGATCTACACACTTCGACAAAACATCCTATCATGATGTTATAAGTACTTATATGGAATACCTATGCTGGCACATGATTGAACGGAACTTGACAATGTGACAATTTGCCACGTTACGTTATGTAAATTATGACCATAACGGCTGCTGGAGAGCTCAATAAATTCTGACTGGTCCCACTGGTCAGTCACCAATATTAGCATTCCTTTGGTTCCACGTAACCAGATAACATTGGAGCTGGTCAGACTTTCTACAGAATAAAGCTGAAAAGTTAATTATCAATAAAAATGATTGTCCCCATAGGATTAAATGAATTAACGGACTATAACCCCAATCTGATTCACCAACCCCATTGGAAAGCACCTTTATTCTCTCCAATCGAAATCTTAGCTCAGTGTTCCTTGCTAAATTTTATTGGCACTTTCTTTCTCCCTGATTGGTACACTCTATTACGTGAGCAAATTGCTTTGTATGATGATCGCTTACCCTTTGCCATTGATATTATAAACATTTCAAATTTCTCACGAGAGAATGAAAACATTGCCTTCATTCCCAATTATGGGAGATACGACGAGGGAATTCTTTTAAATAAAGGGCTCCCATATCCCGCAAGTCCTTTAAGAAGCTTTCATCCCAAGTTTTTCCGTGGTAGTTGCACTATTCAGTCAATTTTTGTAGACTCCACAAAAGTTGGAAGTCAACCCTTGTTCAGCTACTATCAAGTTCTTCGGGCTATGGTCATGTCCCGAGAGGATCCAACTTTCATCGTCCTTTTTGTTAACCAGTCAACAGTTGATCTCGCTCAAAATTTGGACATTTTATCTGTGGCTCGCTATCATTTTCATTTGGACCTCACTTCAAAGTTTTTGTTTCTTACAAGGGATGCTAGTTTCATGCAGTGCATGCATTGCGCTCCTTTGGATGATGAATTCAGAGATCTGAAGAAGCTACTATTGCCGCTCGACACCGAGAGAACGATTTTAGACTTACATAAAAAATGGTTCCGTGCGCACAAATCGTTGAACTGGTTGTACATTCGCTATACGGACTCCATCCGTTGGTCCCGAACCGCCTGCAGCTTTTACCATCATGGCTTCGTCAAGGTCGATCCCGCAGATTGCTCTTTCCTTACTGCAAGCCCTGCCTTGAATTTTTCAGTAAATCCTGGAAAAGTTCCTTGGAAACAAGTCGCCTATGGACAAGCCAGACAACACCCTATGAGTTTCCTTGGTTTTATGAATTGGAAATTTTTTTCACGTTGGAGATATGCTTATAGGGAGCAATGGATTTCTATCCCATGTGTGTATGATCACTACCGTCACGTTTTGTTTGTTAGAAAAAATAGTCCTAGCAACGATTTTCTTCTCTTATTTCGACCCCTTGAATTGCCAGCTTGGATAACGTGGCTAGTGGCGCTAATTTTTACAGTCGTTGCACTATCAACAGTTTCTTCAAAGTTATCCAATTTTTTTCAGCATCTGCAGGAACAGACTCTCTGGACCATATCAACCCTTCTGCAACAAAGTTCTAGTAGTACGCATGCGGCCTCGGACCTCCATAAAAACAATGGAATCTTAATAATGATGGGACTTTGGTTAGCGACTTCTTTCATCTTGTGCAACTTTTACTCGGGTTCTCTGTTCTCCTGTATGACTGCTGACTGGATTCCTCAAAATTTGCCCGATACTCTAAAAAGTGTACTCCAAAATAATATTTTCATTGGCACGACTACTTATCACAAACCGGAAGGTAGTAAAAGCTCGCTGTTCAAAGATATTATACTGCCCCAACTAATAGGCAACAACCATAGGGAAGCATTTGCATATCTCAACACCCTGCTTCATTCTATTTATTTCATCGAAGAAGAATATAAATTCGACTTTGTTAGAAAAATCGCCGAAAATGCGGCGATCAGCACAGACAGACAAGAGCGGATGTTGGTACCACAACAAATGTTTGCAATCTTGAGTTCAAAAAGTGATTTGGTGATACTAACGGAATTGATCAATTTGGGCACACCGTACGCGTCTGTGGCTAATGATGATCCGAGCACCCCATTCACTTCAATGTGGCCTTGGATTGCGTCTAGAAATTTCTTTTTCCCGTTATTTGAAAATGTTTTGAAGAGACTGGTTGAGTCAGGATTTTACGGGAGGTGGACCAGTATGTGGAGAATGGGTTATTACTACCGTGAATTAATGAGAGTTAAGCACTATCAACACGGTACGTATCATTCAAACGTAATCGAAGGCCAGAAGAAGAAAACGTTAATCTCCCACATGAATACTAAAAGTTTCTCCAAGCTTTTAAAGATTAAAAGTCTTAAATCATATCTGTTTGGGGGTTATAACAGGCTAAAACTGTTAGTTGAGCTGGAACCTTTGTCAATGACATCTTTAAAAATTACCTTTCTGATGACATTTTTCTTTTATATGGGTAGTATACTAACGTTCACTTTTGAGTTAATATTCATCCAGGTTGCGAAAGAACCAAAAAGAGAACAACACTACTTCTACCCATATATGGTAAGCGAAATACGGTAGTTTCTTGAACAAACAAAATCGTTTTAAAGCGTATTTTACTAAAAGGCAAAGCAAGCAATTTTTTCTTTCTGCAAATTAAAAAAAAACGCAATGAAATGTCATTTTGGTCAGCCTGAGAGCAAGTTAAATACGATGTAGGACTGCTGTAGTTAGGGACTAGAAACTAGATCTCATGTAATATGCAAAGGAAATAAATAAAAACAAACAATATGAGGTTTTACAACAGCAACAATTGTTGAGTACAGACAGTCATAACAATAAAACAACATCCTTCAACATTGTCAATTGTTTGCCGTACGATGAGGTCAAATTCAACATTCTTATAGAGAGAGAGACGACCTTCGCATAAACAGTAGTCAGAGCCTCCAATGTGAGGAATTTTTAATCTATATTGCATTGCACTTGCATTGTAAATTTATAAATGCATTTTGAAATAATGATAATGAGAATACTTTATTAGCGTTTCCATGGTATTCACTATCACTATCAATACGTTATTGTTGCGGCTGCTAAATCAGGTTTGTTTATATTGCCTGGAACTGGAACGAGGTTTTGTTTAAAATAACTGTCACTTGTTCTTCACCGTCAACTGTTGAGCCGACGCTTGTTCAAAATCATATCTCGAACGACGTCGTACAACGGTCTCTCAAAGAAGCTTTTACAAATAACCCGTAAAATTGCCTTAATTCCTACACGTCTAGACAGATGTCACCTGCGCCTTTCTCCAGAATTTGACGCCTTGGATTTACACATAAACTTTTATACCATCGTTGCATTTCCATGTGTCATTCATTACGCTTTCACATTTACTATGGAAAATCTGAAGCGGAAAGAAAAATGTTAGAAATTTATAAAATGTGGTTGCACTTACATAGTTACTAGATTAACTAGATACAATATGAAAGTTTCTTGTTAGCCAATTGTACATAAACGTGTTTACGCGCAACACGGTGAATTTACTGCAAAATTAATGTCATTTTATTTTATGCAGTAAATATAAAAATATACTTAGACGTTTTATTGATATGCATGAGTAAATAGTAATTTCAATTTTAAAACAGCACCAGATAAGAGTTCCTAAGTTGTATTACATAAATGTTCAAGTATCTTGTGATTAGGGTGGAGTTGGAGTGGAGGTATTCATAGGAGAACAAACCCATAGCCGCAGAAAGGCATCGTGGCCTGAAAATCCTAAAGGCATCCGTAGCGGGGTCGCGAAGCTTCGCTTCGCAACCCCGTTACGTCGTACATTATGCCATTTATCGTTGTTTACATTAGCAATTATTACTTTCGTACTTCGTACGTCGTATTTAATTGCTTTTTTACGTTAATTTTTCCACATTTTACATACAAAAATATATTTTTTAGCCAAAGTGACCTTCTGCGAGGACCGATTTTTGATGCCTTTTGGAAAAAAGGCGATGTCAATAGGCATTATCACTTCCTTTTTTCCAAAAGGCATAAAAAATCAGTACTCGCAGAAGGGCATCCGGACACCCCTGGACACCGGTTTGTTCTCCTATGGAGGTATTAATTTAATGTATAGTTTCACGGGCCATGAGCCTGCCCAGCACATTAATATAGGATCGATACGGTATACAAATCACAAACCAAAAAGTAGCCACATGTTATATGTTGTTTTGATCTAATAGCACATTGATTTTCTTTTAGTATGCTCCATCCACCGTCCATTTTATAATAGCACATTGATATTGATGCAAACGGACGAACGCAGCCTAATTTCTGAAATTAATAGTTTACACCCATACAACAGTGTCAGTTAGTCCTTCATCTGTTATTGCTTGACAGAGTATATTATAATTATTGATTTGTTGTCCAACAGTTGAAGTGAACAGCAAAAAAAAGGATATAAATTATAAAGAAAAGGTTTTTCCTACAAAAAATTATATATATTGAATCTACTTAAATTTATGTATACACGCATTTATTAAATCTTATTATTATTACATTGTATTAAATATAATGCACAATGCAAAAAATTCTACAAATTGCTTTCATTCTTTTCAAATTAATATTAATAATTGATCGGTCATCAGTGATCACTGGGCGGATAATATATACTGAAATAAGATGCCTTCTTACTTCTTACTTCTTACATACATACATTATTGAAAAGAAATCAACAAGAGAATTTTTGCCATTTTCACCACCCATGAAAATAGAGAAACAGAAAACAAGAGCGCATGGCGCATTGTACTCCAAACTTGTAGCAGACAACTTGCACCAAACTCTTTTTCAATTCTCAATGCTCTGGAGCAGCTCAGCTGATGCCACGAAACTCCACCAGCTCCAGGACAAGTGGATGAAGGCGAAAAGGAGAAAAGCGATGTAAACATTCCATAATTCTTGACATGCATTGCATGAATGAATGGTGAACTAAAACATGGTAAACATTATCGTGCATGCTTGGATGGTGAATTGTGATACACCGAACTATCTTGTTACGCTGATGATCTCACATTATCGGCAGCACTACCACATCATCAAAAATCACAAAATAACATTTACGACGAGACAGCCTGCCGTCATTGCCTGTAAAGTCTGATTGAATATAAAAGAGTCAACAAATTAAACGATCTTTGTTGGCATTTTATTTTTTTGCTCACTTTTGGTTGTCCATACACCCTTATTGACTGAAACCGACTTTAAACTTTCAATTCAAGCAGTACAACACAAACACACATTCTTGCTCAGTGACTGTAACAGTAACGTAACAGCAGCTCAACAATTTAAAGTACCTACATTATTTTAGTGCGTGTGCCATTGTCATTAACTTTTACGGCAAGCAGTTATTTAATTTTGTTTTAGTTTTCGACGCACATAATGACACGTTGATGTAAAGCAAAACCGTGTGACGTACCGGCATTCGTCATGACAGTCACGTGCGTTTACAGTACAATATCTTGTGAACTATTGTAACTCAAGTGTTGAAAAATTGACAGTTGCAAATACAGTGGTAGTCAGTGTGAAACAAGTGCATTTGCTTTTAAAAATTTACACTCCTGTTTTCCTTCTGACTTTTGTTTCGAATAAATATGCATTGAAATGAAAATTGAAACAAACAGTCAACAGTACAGGACGCAATTGACAGTTAGTTTAAGTTCACCGTAATGGCAAACATATCGACGAAAACTACAGGACAACTATCGCTATTATTGACTAAAATTTACTAATCGACCAACACTCAGCTATTCATATGGCTTATTGTCAATTGTTAACAGTGTTTTGTATAATGTCAAATGTAGTTAACAATTGTTGATATATATTAATGCAGATCAAATTGATATTAGCAATTATTGCAAATGTATTACTATGAATAATTAACCGGAACAAATAGTGATCGATCACCAGTCTCAGTTTCACCAATAAATGACTTCAAAAAGTAATTAATAATCATCGCAATGAAAGAAACAAAGGGAAGTAAAACGTTTTTGGATGAGAAGACGCCTCCTGATAAAAAATTAACACCGACAAAAACTCCATTACATTGTGAAGTTCAAGTCAAAACACCTTCCTCACCTGTGTTGTTAAAATCTGGACACGTAATAGATGATGAGGAGGATGAATTGCTTGTGGTGGAAACATGTTCAACTTCCTCATCCTCCCAATCGCCTACCCCTTCCCTGTCTCCTACCCCCATTGTACCACATACCGGGAAGACAACCACATCGCCCTTAAACTCTCTAAACAGAGGTGGTGGGTTAAAGCATCAAGATGGACTACAAAATTTAATGGATCATATAAACAGCCGACGGCAGAATCGTCGCGCAACCAGAACAACTAGTATCCGCTCAAGTGCTGGCCCTTTTCCCGTTCGGCTTTACAATAGACTTTTTAAGGTAAGCCACGAACTTTTCTTTCTAAATGCTGAATTTCTTAAAATTTCTAACCCTAAGGTTTTCCACTATTCATTCTATTCGAATAAATGAACAAAAAGTAGCGATGGATATAATGATAAAAAATATTGGCAGGTACATTTTGAGAGGCATGGGCATGATAATATCATAGATGTGAGATAAAAAGCTTAGGATATCACGGGATAATATATAATATCGAAGTACCCAGTCATTTATTGTTTTGCGATTACATACTTTTCCTGTTTCTCGTATCTAGGTTGCTTTAAACCAATTATTATTTATATTCTTAATAATAAATGCAAATCTGTTTTTGTTAAAAGCTTTTGCTAATAATGGTACTATTGATGGGTTTCCATACACACATAGAAGTATAGCCACGAGCACCAAAACATTTCAAACCCATGAGCTTTGTGGTTGTTATAAGTTTACAATAATAAATAATAATAGACATAGACAATAGAAGCTAGTTAGTTAGCAAAGTTTTACATTAAATGCCACCGTATCTATTGATACAAGATAACCCGTCAAATTTTAACATGGGTTGTGTTATATTACTTATATTCCTTGTGAGTCCTCGGGTTTCCCATACCTTTTTTAAAAAGATCTTTTACAATAACATAACGTCCTGAATGCAAGAGTTCATGCTAAACGATAAAAGTAAAAACCAATTAATGTACAACAAAACGTAGACAGGGAGGGCCATTCACCATTTGGAAATCCACAAAATATCTAAATATCTATAGATTTGTTCGGGTTGCAAAATCTACAAAATATCAAGTGGGAGTAAACTAGAAAATATATAACGTATGATATGATCACATAATGTAATTTTTAAATATTTACTAATTTTGGAGAAACACGGGAAACAAACTCCCACTTATAAAAATATTGTCAAAGAAAGCAAGAACTTAAAGGGCAGTAAGCCATACTACATGTACTTTGTTCAAATTGCGAACGTTGGTACCACATACCAATATGTTTACACATATCGAAATAGACGAAATTGAGTTAAAAGTAAGTACTACGCCAAATTGTATGCTATTACCATCATTTGAATAAATGATAAATACAAATGCGATAACCAGAAGCAAGATTTCACAGTGGAATATGTATAGCTGTATCTGGATATGAGTGATTTCTAAGGTAGTGCAACACTTAAAATGACAAAATGGTGTACTGGTATCTATTTTAAATTGAAATTGTCTGTTATCACTACATTATTGTGTTATTGTGTACATGTTATGGAGAAATTGTCGTATTTTGAGCACAAACTCTGGGATGCATGATGATGGTGGTTGTGCAGCGCCTTTATGTGTAGTTTTGAGAGAACTTACGGTATGTTTGTTTATTGAGGATGTTTGGACGGGACAATAATGCTGCAATATGCTTCTTTAATCTACTTTAGTCGCGTGTGAAGTCCCTATTGCCAAATTGCAAAATAAATCTATGACATGAAATGATAAAAGTAGAAAAGAGGATTTTCTCCATTTTCAACTGCAAGTTTACAAAAGTGAGCTACTTGGTAGTTTGTAGTCTTTATTATTATGAATGTCTGTAGAAAACGATGTAGAAAGGATATAAGAACGCTAGCTAGGAAGACAACCTTAAAAATCCCACCAATACCACTTCTTCCCGTTCGTTTTCTCCCCTCGCTTTTTCATATTAACAAAGTGGAAAATTGTCGTTAGAAATGTGGAAATATTGGAAACGGGAAATTGTATCGAGGGAAAAGGCAATTTTGTCTGATTTGGGAAAAAAAGTTGAGAAATTGAACGTGTACTGGAATTGTCTAGGATTCCATATATAATATTCTTTCACATTTTCTGAAAATGATGATGTTACCAGTTTTTTTCCACTGACGATGGTATGGTAACCCGCCGGGGTTTACAAGATTTGTTCGCCCTTTTAGATTTGGAAATGTTGCTACTACTGAATGCTGCTGATGATGACAAGGATGATGATGAGCAGAAGATAGAAAAGAACGATATATAGAATGTGAAACTATAAAAAAAATCAGTAGAGGAACATTTCCCCCATCTTCTGATATATCTTGTTTTGCTTATTTCGTGCATGATAAAATATTTTACTTGCTTGAATGCAAGAAATTCTCCATTTCACAGATCACTAAGATTCAAATAAATGTAAATATTGGTGTGTGTTCGAGAGGAAATGAAAAGTTATGGAAAATGTTCTTTTTCTGATCTTCGACAATTCACTGGTTGATGGTTTCAACTTTCAAATATAATATTTTGTACTTGTGGGGTGACATTACTCTC
>JAHZNE010007062.1:0-11792 GCA_027744055.1 Callyntrura sp. NNG-2020 | reverse complement strand
ATCGTCTCAAGAACAATTTGCCCCTTGTCTCACAGCACAGTTGCACTATGCACTGATGGATAGATGCAACGATAGATAATATATAATACATAAGGTCTGTTTTTTTCCACTTGAAATTTTTGTTGAGTACTTACTTATTTTTTAGACACCTACATCATCACATCTAAATCCAACATTCTCAATGCTGGTCCATATTTACCTATTATGAAAATCTGCCACTACAATTCAAAGTCACAACAATACTATTACGCTACGCTTTAATTTTTTTACTCCCAAACAAATGCAAACAAGGCATTACAACAAGCAGCGGACAACAATTGATAACAATATTCCCATTTATAGCCGAGCACAACAGCACCACGACCACATCACACCATCCTGTATCGTCACGGTTTTTGCTGTGTAGTGCCTGCATTGCAGTGAAGTATTTGGTACTTTGGTACTGACTACTGACAGGTGAAGACAGAACGATCTACGATAAGGGGAACCAATGTTGAGTATTGCGAATTCTGAAATTCGGACAAATGCGGACGGAGATAACTTTTAGCTAATTAAATATAACGTTGTGTGCTAATAAATAAATGAAGAACTTCTTAGTTTCATCTGGTTTTATTTAAAAGTAATAATTTTAATCTTGTACGACTTTGTGATTTGCTAATTACCATCCTATTACAAAATAGGAATATTTAAAGTTGAACTCCGTATGATGTAATGTAGTCGTTAGTGTGCTGATCAAGTTATTTTTAAAGTACGCACGATATACGACAAGGATATTAACGTAAGTTTATAATAAAATTGTATTCGTTCATGACGTTCATGCGTAGCCAAAAGAAAGTCAGCAAGATGAAACATTAGATCATCGCAAATCAAGTCTTACAGCGGACACATTTAAACTGTTGGTTGACTGTGTCGTGAAAATAAAAAGTGTAGTGTGTGAAGATCACGCACTACATTTGCCAATTATATGCCATCATTTGTCAGGTCAACTTCAGTTCTTGCGCGAACGTGTTTTGTAACAGCTAACGCCAACCGTTTGTATGTAGCCCGGAGAAGTAGTTCTAAACTCATTATTGAACGTCCTTCTGTAGGAAAAGCCACTAGTAATAGAGAAACCTTTGGAAGCAAGCCTCTAAAACCAATAAACTCTGCCGTTTTCGATAAAGCTGATAAAATGATCGATCCTGTGAATGTGAAAGCGGATTTCCCATCCATTTCGTTGTGCCCTAAGAAGGAGACAGGAGTGACAACATTTCTTACAAAGAATCCTGCTTTTGATGGACGTGGTACAATAATAGCTATTTTTGATTCTGGTGTGGATCCAGGAGCACCTGGATTAAGTGTAAGTCTACTTATTATTATTAAGAAAAGCTGCAGTTGAGCGTGCATGGTGGTGGCGGTGGCCAGATGAATGTGCGTGCCATAGGACTTCTATATTTTACATAGTCTCTGTCTCTACGATGTCTTGTAATTTGTAATGTCCGTAGGTAACATCCACAGGGTTGCCGAAAGTTATTGAAAGGTACGATTGTAGTGGAGCTGGGGATGTTGATACGTCTACTGTTTTGAAGCCAAATAATGATGGAACTATTATTGGTCTCAGTGGAAGGAAGTTAAAGGTATATATATTTTTGCCATTTTTTCAGTTTTATTGTATGTATGTGAATCTGAATCCTAGAAAACTGATGTATGCAATATTGAATGTACCATTTTTTCATGTATTTAAAATAATTTTTAGATTCCAACATCATGGGTTAATCCAAGTGGAGAATACCATGTTGGAGTTAAACCCGTGTATGAATTATACCCTCCAAAAGTAAAAGAACGAACCGAGACCAAACGTCGAGAAGCAAACTGGGACCAACCTCACCGAGGCTTGCTGGCGGATTTGAGCAAACGAATAGCGAAGGAACAAAATATTAACTCAAATAAACCTGTCGATTCTTTAACTCAGCTGGAGAAATTACAAAAAGAAGAACTGGAAGCTCAAATGGAGGTATAGAAGACGTTTGTGGCAGAACCTTATTTATTTGGCTCGTGCATCTCATTTTATTTAATTGTTCTTTTAGATCGCACAGTCTTTGGATAAAAAATATAAGGACTATGGCCCACTGTTGGACTGTTTGGTCTGGAACTCCGGACCAGAATACAAAGTATGTCTGTCCGCTGACGGAGATTTGGAAAATGGAATCGTTTTGGGGGAATTCAAAAATAAGCAAGAATTTGCTCCTCTTACGAAAGCAGACCAGATGAATATTAGTGTAAATGTATGGGATTCTGGGAATAAACTTGAAATTGTGGGCATGTGTGGAAGCCACGGCACTCATGTATCATCGATTGCAGCAGGTTGATAAGGATTAAACTCAAAAGCAGAGTAATTTAGGTTTTCTGTAAATATTTAACATTGGGTTTTGTTTATTTACTCTCATTAAACATGGCCATTGTAGAAGCCAAAAACATTGATATTTCTATTTATACCATGAACGAATTTTCATTAGGATACTAAATTAAAATTTAACTAGGGACAAGTATGGCATCACCAAGTGTTTGCGGCTGCGTTTCTCTTATGATCAGTGGAGCTATGTCCAAAGGATTCACATGGACACCTTACAGCGTCAAGAAATCGTTGGAAAATACAGCTCTAAAACTTCATAACGTAGAATCATTTGCTCAGGGACACGGTCTTGTGCAGGTAATATCATGTCTTGCACATTATTTGGAATTGTTATATTATTAAATAATTAATCTCTCGAAAGGTTTTAATTGAGAAAGCTTAACTAAACTAGGTGGAGAAAGCTTTCGATGCCCTGGAAAAATTATCAAATCTTCCAGAGAAAAATGTTCGATTTCAAGTGACGGTGAGTGCTGGAAGTGGCAGTGGATTTGGCTGGCCCATGAGAGGTATTTACATTAGAGAGCCAGTGATCGACAAGCCAAAGGAATACTCGATTTCGGTGGAACCTATGTTTCTCAGAGAAGACTTAATAGGCAAGTCCTTCATAACCTAGAACATTTTTTACTATGCTGTGGAAGATCTTTGGGCAGAAGTATAGTTGATATATGGATATATTTCGAGTATGTCTGTTCTATTGCTTTCAGAACCCCAAGAAAAAATCAATTTTCGCTTGAATTTGTGTCTTCTTAGTACTGCTCCCTGGGTTCACGTTCCAAAATACTTTGATTTAGCAAATATTCAAAGATCCTTTAATGTGAAGGTGGATCCAGAAGGCTTACCAGTTGGAGAGCACTATGCCAGGTATGTAAACATCGTCATCTATCTTAAACCATGTCTAGCGATGCCGCGTTTTTCATTTATTACTTTCAAACCCGTTTTCGTCTCGTTTTCGTTTTCTTTATGAAATATTTAAATTAGTGTAATATTAACAAACTTATCTTATTTCAATCTTTATCTTATCATGTACGAACAGGACATGCATTATTACGAAAAATGTTATTAGTTATGTGTACAATTGAAAATGCGTGTAGTGCATTTGTTTTAAGAAGTGCTGATGTTGAGAATATCTTTAAAGTTTTAATGAACTGCAATGCAAACGAAATAGTAAGCCATTTACTACTTAAGAGAAAATTTAGGGTTAGTATTGAATTATACAGCATTGCACCAATGCATTTAAGAAAAATGGTTCTAGTAGGGAAATTTAGGATGCCACATCCAACACATTCCTGTTTTGCAACACAAATAAAACGGAGATTTTTAGATATGGCCCAAAGTTGCTGTATTATTCGTTCCATATTGCTGCTAAATGAAATGCAATATTTACGTAATATAAGTAGTTATTAGATGGTACAGTGCATGTAAAAATGACAACGCATTTTCGTTTTTCGTCCCAAAATTCTGTAACGTTTTATATTTGTAAACGAAACGAAAAACGGAAACCATAATATAATCATGCCTAATGGTCAAATAAAAATTCTATATTACTTTTTCTTAGCATTGAGGCGTATGATGTTTCGGATGTGGAACGTGGACCCGTTTTCGCCGTACCAGTAACTGTGATTCGACCGCAGATTGTGGCTACATCTGCTCTATGTAGACCCCTTATTGATTTTCCGACTGTCAAATACGAACCTGGTTTCTTAAAACGGTATTTCATTCAAGTACCGAAAGGTGCAACTTGGGGAAGTAAGTAACTACGCAGATTATTTATTATATTATTCGACACGGTTAAGGTTTTCCTTTTCAGCTCCATATTTCCTTACTGGATGTACGAATACGATATATATTTTATTCTGCTAGATTTAACTTTGAAGATGGCTGGAGGCATGCAGGCGGTTGATCCTAGCTCCAATGCTAGTGCCAGATTTGTTATCCATGTGATGGCCGTTAACTCTGGTCTTTCGTGTAAATCAGAAGAATTTTACAAAATGGTCAGTCTCAACCCTCTTGAAGAGACAAATATACCTTTTAAAGTTACGGTAAGAAAATGGAAAATATTTATTCGTATATTTTATCTTCATAAAATTTTAATTTACATGTGAAAGTAAAAATACAAAAGGTAATTGAAATCAACCGATTTAAAACAGGAGAACAAAGTAATCGAAATAGTTGTAGGACGCTGGTGGGCTGAACCTCCCGAAGTAGCGTCCTTGAATGCTAGTATTACGTTCAGAAGTTTACAAGCAAATCGGCCAGAAGTATTCATTTCTGCTGGAGACGCATTTCAAAAGCTCACTGTGTCCAATCATTTTGGAACTGAAGAAGTTCAGCCAGTTGCTAGTCTTAAATATCAGGTGGCATTGTTAAGACCATCTGACTCCAAAATAGTCGCTTTGACTGAACCACGGGATATGATTCCTAATGGACGTATAATTTATGAATTGCAAAATACGTACAACTTCACTTTATCAAAACCTGCTGAAGTAAACATAAATTGGTAAGTTGACACTTTTAATGTGCACTTTATTCGCAAGTATGTTTGGAGTATACTATACTCCAAGCTTGGCAAGCTTCATAAAACGGCGTTATCCACCATTAGGAGCAACTACAGAAGGCATATGCTTCAAAAACCATTTCTATATACATTTTCACAAAAAAATTGTGCATTTACAAGTATGGGGTTCTCTACCCCCGTAACTTCCACCATACTTGTCTATTTCATTTAGCCTGAATTTCAATTCGCTCCATTCACTTGAGAGTTATCGTGATTACAGACAGACAAACAAACATACTGATCAAATATAAACTAATAAACTACTTCCAGCATTAACATTTTGTTCGTAGTTAATAATTACTTTCCTTCAAAATTTTAGTTCATTATTGAGTGACACTCTATATGAGAGTGAGTATGAGTCACAGCTATGGATGCTTTTTGATTCAAACAAAAGATACATTCATTGTGGGGATGCATACCCAACAAAGGTAAATTTTTGTCGGTAAAGCATACAGTAGTATTATTGTAGCTTGGAGTGCGAAGCACTTTTTTATTACATTTAATTACTTATATTTTAGTGGAACGTCAAGCTGGAGAAAGGAGAGTATTTTGTACGTCTTCAAGTTCGGCATGAAAAACGAGATGCTTTGGAACGGTTTGTGGCAGGAAACTCGGGTGGAAACGGTGGTACCGCTGCGTCAGTTTGGACTGGCGATAGCCAAGTTCCAAACCTTCCGGTATTAATATCGATGAAGCTCCCATCTAGTATTAACTTAGACGTCTTCCAAACGCAATATGAGCTGCAGGATTACAAACCGACAAAGAAAGGCTCCGGTTGGTCAGTTGTACTGAAAAGAGAAACATCTACCAATGTTTTCATATCTGCAGCTGTTACAGATAAGTCAGTTAACAATTTTAAATTCTGATATCAAATATGCTGTGTAAACAATTTTTTAAAAACGAGTTCAATTTTAATTGCTTTAGAACTTTAAAAAATCTGCCTGGTTCATCAACTCTGTACCTGCTGGGATCATTGACAGTAACAAAGGATGACGTTGGAAAAAAGTTATGTACGTATCCCGTTAAACTTGTACTTCCAGAACCTCAGGGAAAAATAAAATCACCCTCATCTTCTACAAAGGATCCTAATAAATCGAAAGCTGAGGAAATGCAAGAACAACTTCGAGATATACAAATTAATTGGTTGTCCAAGCTAGATTCAGAAGAGTCAAGAAAACTTTATAATTCGTTAGCGGAAAAAGATAGCTCACATTTACCCCTCCATGTGGCACGGTTGCAAGCTTTGGACAGTTTGCCTAGTACCCAATCCGATACTAAATCCTCAAATAACGTTGAGGTTGATAATGGGAATGAAAGCTCCTCGACGCCAAGTAAAGGGGTCAAGACACCGGAAATTTGCAACGAAATCATTGAACTGTCCGATAAAATTCTTGGAATGGTAGATCAACCTGCCTTATTGGCTTTCTATGGAACTAGAACATCATCATCTGCATCACAGCTGGATGCTACAAAGACGAAACAGACCATGGATAAGCAGAAAAACGCAGTAATAGAAGCCTACGTGAAGAAAGGTCTTGCGATAAGTGAGTTACTAAAATTACGGGATGCACCCTTATCTGCGAAAGACGCGATGGTTATTACATTGGAAGTCCTAGATGAAGTTCTGTTTGAAGTGCAAAAATTTGCCGAAATCACTGATTCCAGGGTATGTCATAATTAAAAAAAAAGTTATTGTTAGTACATATGTAAATGAGACTTATATGACGCTGTTGTTGTACAGGTAATGGAATTTGCTTATCAGCATGCTTTAGCCCGTGGACAATTCGGTCGGGCTTTGAGAATGATAATTAAACAAATCGAGGCAGAACCTAGTAAATGGAACAACGAGTCCGATAAAAAGATAATAGAGGCTTTTAAACAATTGAAATGGGAGCATTGTATATGGATGTGGGAAGGTCTTCAACTACTACGGTATCCTAAGGACTTTAGACCTTTTTGACCGAATGGGATTCAGTTAACGTTTATTAAGTATAACGTTCACTTTAGTTCAAGTCTAATACAAGTAACAACATTCATTTTAGAGAAAAGTTGGGAAAGCCCTTTACCGATTTTAGAAACATTTTACATTTTTACGGTTTACATCTTTGTTAATATGGTCGATTGTGCGGTGTATTAAATTCAAATATGAATTACAAATTATGCAATCCTTGTTTCCTGAAATAATACATGAATCAATAAAACTTAAATCAATAGAGGGTTGAGCATTAACATTGAGCACATCATTGAATTTGAATTGGCTTTCTTGTCAGTATAATCAAATTATATTTATTTAAGTTAGAATTCTAGTTTTCTCGAAATAAAATACATTAACCTTCAATCACATTTCATTATATGAAAAATATCAACGAAAAAAACATAACAAAATTCAAATAGTTCATAGTTTATTATAACTTATGAAAATTTGTGCCACAACTAAAAAAGTCAGTTATTTTTAATTATTAATTTGGTTGTTCAGGAATCTTCTCCGGTTTTACATTTAGCTGGGTAATTCGTGGTTGTTGAATGTGAAGCCCGCCAGTTGACAATCCTGACACTGGAATTCCTTGAAATGTTATTCCAGTAGCTGAATTTCCTTGTAAATGTCCACTGGTCGACAAAATAAATGGCATTTGCTGCAACGCTTGGGGGTTGGTAATTTGTAGATATTGTGGCGTCGTGGAGTTTCCAAAACGAACTGGGATGAACTGGAATGGCGGTACTGGTTGTGAGGTTGACGAAGGAACTCCTATTCGTGAGCAATTAACACGACGAATTGATCAATTATCATTTGTATGCATATGAATGAAAACGATACGAGATTCTCTAGTTGCCTCCGTTAGATTGCCAAATGCAATATTATTCATTAACCTGTTTGCAACGTTCCAAAGCTTGCAGCAGATCCAGTACTAGTAACTAATTGGGGATTTGTTGGTGCGGTAGTTGAGTTACCAGACATAATGGTAGAACTGCTTGAACCCGGTCCGATAGGTGTCGCCATTATTGGAATTGTCTGATTTGTCTGTGGATCAAGTAGGGCTCTTGCACCATGAAGTACCTTCTTTCCCCCTGACCCTGGAACGTATGGATTTTTACATCCTTTGCATTTGCAATCCGAGCAAGCATTTCGATCAGCATAACAAGCACATCTCTGGCCTATACATGTAAGTTTACCAGGAGTAGGAGTTGCGTTTCCACACTTGCATCCCTCCGGCTTTCTTTTTGCAGGAACAACAGAGCTGGATGTTGTGGTAGGAGGTGATGCAGGAACCTGATATTTTAAGAATTTACACAAAACATAAACATACAGTGTAAGCATATTTAACTTGCAGGGTGGCACATTTTGAAGAGAACAACCATTTAACGGACGTATACAACGAGCAACGTACTCCTCCGTCAAAAAGCGATAGTTATTTTTTTAATTGTCTAGTTTAATTTTTCTGGTCTTGTTCCGTCTCATTGCATAATCATCAGTATAAATGGGTTATTTGAGAGGACTCATCACATCTCCATTGCAAGAAAAACAAATCGTCTTCGCACCACCAAAAGAAGTTGATCTGGGTTTAATCCAACTTTAATGAACGAAGACGGAACTCCCTTTTGTGTCAAGAGACTTTGAAGGCTTTGAAGTCAGTCAATGTTTCCAGATGAAAATATGATCACGTTTTCGTTACCTGACGCGCAACTGTTGTTCCTGACACGGTGAAACATTGGGGTCGGACTGCAGATCCCCCTGGTGCTGCAGTTGTTGGGGCCATAGTTCTAACAAACGGGAAAGCTGCTGTTTGAGTCTGTAATCCTTGACCTGAGCTTGATGTCAAAATTGCTTGGCCTACTTGACCCACCGTAGATGTGCTAGTTAGACCAGCAGTGGTATTAGGTGGGCGCACCAAAGGCAATGTAGTAGTAGTAACTACTGGTCTAATACTGGAAGGTGCTGCGGTGGTTCTAATTCCTGGCATGGGACACGACGATTGGCCGACACTGATTAAACTTGGTCTAATACCAGCTAATGCAGGAAAACGGCTAAGGTCCCCGGTTGCAAACTGCAAAACTTTATTTGTATCCGGCCATCGTTGGAGATCGTGCGGTGTTGCCGTTGTAAAAATAATTCTTCGTTTAACTCCAGGGGCAGTCGTTGTAGAAGGTCCACCCTGCGCACTGGCAAATATGGGAGGTCTTGTATTGTCTGTAGGGCAGCAAGATGCACTTGTTCCTGAAGCCGTAGTTAGTATTTGCACCGGTATACGGGCGGGAATGCTGGAAAGTCTAATTTGCTGAGGCCGAATGGAAACCGTTTTAAGTCCACCTGGGTGGGCGATTTGAATAATTTGGTGACCAAGAGGGGATTGTGAAGACACCATAGATGTCGGAGTAATCCTATAAGGAATGGTAGATGGAGTATTCACAGAGGCGGTAACCGGAGCTTGTGAAACGACATTTGTCATGATCGGCCGAGCAATCGTTATCATAGGCTTTGGAGGGGACCTTGACTGCTGCTCAATGGGATTGGCCACGGAATCCTGTAACGGATCCGGTGTCAAGGCTGAGGTAGGGCCATTTGAACTTTCGTTGCCATCGATCTAAAAAATATGCATCAAAACCGCATCACAACGTTGAACTTTAAACATATTATTTTATGTTATATTTTTTTAAACATATAAACAATGAAATTTCACGAACAGAAGTTTGTGGTTTTTCTGGGGTTGTTTGTACTTCCACCTTAATTGTGACCAATGGAGGCGACTTTACTCCAGCAGTAATTTTTTCTGTAGCTTTAGGTGCTGTAGGAGTTACAGAAGTTCCAGTCCCGGTGACAATTGGAGTTTTCAATGTAACTGCTCCTTTAACAGGGCCCGGGGGTTTGATAGGGATGGAAGTGTTTGTTGTGTTGACTGGAGCTCCTTTGGCAGAATTTACATTTCCAATATCACACGACGTTTTAATAGCTTTTTCTTTCTCCGTTTTATCCTGCACTTGCGTATCTTCGGTTGGAATTCTTTTAGGTTCCAACTTTTTATGTTCGCCAATATTTGATCCTGGCGATGGAATGGGTTCGTTTTTAACAGCGCTCTTATCTATTGTACTCGTCTTTCTAATTTTTCTTGCAATGTCAAGTGGAACAACACCTTTGTAAAGACCATCGTTGACTGGTGGTTTCCGCTTTTTTAATAGCGGAAATCCTTTCAATCCCTCCTTTACCAAATCTATCAGCTGGAATGTATTAAACTCAACATCAACTTCATGCTTTACTTCCAGAATTCTGACAATGTGTTCATTGGTGAGAAAGAAATAACAAAACTCCTGGTAACTATTCATTATATCCATCAAGGATTCATCCTCCACGAACGTACCCCAGTCATCACAGAGTTTACACCTCCTGCTGTTATCTCGGTTCTTACCTAAGCAAGCTACAAAAATACATTCAGTATTATTAGTTATAAAAATGTCAAATTTGTACCTCTTCTTCACTTCGTGGTGTGCTATTATAGATAAATTTACATATGAAATATATAACCTTTGCATATGAAATGTTCACGACATCCAACTGATAACAAAACTTCCCTGCATATTAACAGTTGACCACAAACACAACAGCTTAAAGCATAACGTAGTTTCAGCAGTTTCTTACTAAATTCGATAATGCCATGTCCTGTTAAGTCTTCACTTAAAATAGGCTCCCACACTGACGCATACAAACTTAAAATTTTTGGTGCTACCATTTTGCCCTCCTCAGCTGAGCTGGGCAGCTGACTGATTACTTTTACGGGAAATAAAATCACAATTGTTTAAATTATTTAGTTGTCACTACTGAGCAAAAACTCGTCTACTAATAGTATTCCAAACACCGGATATACATGGTGCGGAATATTTTTGATTGTTTCATGTTTCCTGGCGGTGGGGTCGGTGTTGTTTTGAGTATTTACCTTACACCGTATGACTATTTATTAATTTGCATTTAGATCTGCATTTGCATTGAGCAAAAACACAACATTTAGTGAAATATAGTTACGTAGTGTTTTCCTTATATACATATTATAGTTCCCACTGTAATTCCATTGCTTATGCCTTCAGCCTGTTATGGAGGACGGGCTATAAGTTTAGGGGAGTCTGGAGACAAAATCACATGCACATTTCTTTTTCCCATTCTCACCATAATCTTTGTATAATTGTGTGCCGTATTAGTATGTAGTTGGTAGTATTCAACGCGTCATTCGTGAAGCTTCTGTTTGACTCTTCTGGCTTGCTGGCTTACATTGCATTGCATTAGATAAAAAAACATGACATTCAATCAATAACTCTCTAAACAACTTACTTTGACACAGGAATGTCGGTCTTACTATAATGAGTAATCAATCAGTATAAAGTATTGGCATTCCTTTATACCACACTATTTTGCTTGCCACACCACTATGCTTGAAAAATTATGAAAAATATCAAATATCAATGATAGTATCTGTGCATAAAGTAATTATCATCGTTTTAGGATTGTTTTTAACAGTGTAAAGAGTTAAATACTAGTACCCGGATCTTATGAACGTTTTATGGGCATATTAAATGTGTGAAGCCACTAAATGTACTAAGTAGATTCCTATTTTGTATTGTAACTTTGCCAAGTCAAGTTGCGGGTTATTTTTAAACTCATATAAAATTTAATATACGTTATATGCAAAAACCTTGTACAAATATATCTTGATGATCATGACTCTTGACGATAAAACATGTTTTTAATTCCAAATATATAAAGTGATGTGATTCACTGTCAAATCTGAAACGAGAAATTGAAAATGATAAGCTGATGATTATAAAAACAAGTAGTACCAAGTCACAGTTTCGTTTAAAAAAAAC
>JAHZNE010007061.1:0-22224 GCA_027744055.1 Callyntrura sp. NNG-2020 | reverse complement strand
CAACCAAAATTTAACTTCAATTTCTTTGGTTACCGAAAAGTTACCGAGGGTTTTTGTTTTTTTTATATTTGCAACTATTTCGTAGACAACAGTGTGAGTTATAAGAAAAGGCCTTTAGAAAACAAATTTCATATATCGTTCTATTTTTTAATCGTTAAATATTTATTAATTTAAAAAATCAGCAGTTAAATTTTTTCATAAATTGGTTTTTTACACATTTATATCACATTATAACACATAAAAACGTTAGTCTTCAAATTACATCCAAATTGCACGCAAAGACGTTTCCAAATTTCAAAATGATAATTTTTATGTAAACGTAATAGTTAAAGATTTTACAGTAAACTTTTTTCATAAATTCACTGAAACTATTGTTCAAACAAAATATTTTGATGAAACAACCAGTTACCTCATATTGAGCATTAACTTTTTGAAAATGTTTGGTTGAAGTAGAAAGAAGTTGGAGAGCGAAATTTTAAAAAGCGCAGTACTCTGAATCTTTTCAGAGTAATTAAGTAGAATAGTAATTGGTTCAAAATAACGAAGTTAAGGAATGCAGTATGAATTATTGAATGTGGTTTTACAGTTCTTTGTGTAAAATTTATGCAAATTAGTGCATGTTCAGTAAACATGAAAAGATTTATGGATGGCGGTAGGCTTCCCAAACATGTTTTATCGTGCGTTCTAAATGTGTTGGACGAGACATCGATGGTGGTGGTATGGTGTTTTATGTTTAATTTGCAACTTTCGATGTAACTAAGGAACGATCCACTTGCTTACCTCATTGTTGCTGTATGCATTTCTTCATATACATGAATTTAAACATGGATATGCATGAGCTTGACGTATATGACATACTAGTTTATTTATGAAATATACTTAAAGATGAAATATTGGAAGTATGCAAATTTTAAATATCACTTTATTGTTTATTCGTCTTCTTGTCACTTTCTTCGCAATCAAAATTACATTGTAACTGCGAATACATCTGTTAAATAGTGTATATTTTCTATACCAATTAGTATTGCTATAAACGGTTTGGGAACAGGTAAAATTTTTATTCGTAGTACAATATTAGAGAAATAATACATTTATGTATATTACACGACAAATCGACTTGGAGTACAGTATTACAGGTAGGTTTTTTTTCATAAGTTGAGTTTCAAATAGAGATCCATCTTAATTACTGCCCACTGTCACGAAAAAGACAGTTAATGTCACAAATGGTTTGTCCATCGTTCATAGTCACGAAAATTAGGAAACAATGCTCCACTCAACTCTCAAGCCAGTATTTGCCTTCAGAAAAAATTAGAAGAAACTAATGACGCATTGTTTGGGATTACTTTTCTCCCAAAGCATCTGTCGTCTTAGTCTTCTAGTCTTTACACGGGGTAACTCGAGACTAAAAACTTTCTAGAGATTGCTGTAAACCTGGGATCATTTATACACGAACGGCTCTCTGCTGTGCAAACTACTAACTACTACGCAAGACGTAGTAGTAGTATGTACTGGGTTACATTCAGGGCAACACGAGATCCGACATTTGTTTAGGTGGACTCAACATGTACCCTTGTAAATCCCTATCCATCATTCCCATGTTTTCTGGACATTGAAAAATTGATGGTGTTCGCAAATGAAACTGGCATGATAGTTGAAGGGCTACATTATTAAATAGGTGTTACTATAGTTGATGTAAAGTATAGTAAATAGAAGGAGTTTATCCCTTTACAAAAGTAATACTTCATCCTATATATGAGCTGTATGGTGTCGTGAAAATTAGTATTAAATCGAATAGTATGACACAACAACAGCATCGCTCCATAAAGTAAATTGATTTAACAGTTTACCGACTTCCATGTAGACTTGGAAAGGTTAAAAAATTAATACTTATATGCTATGTTACCAAGATATATTTCTATTATTGGTAATTATCTAGACAATTATCTCGTCACCCGTTCGTTTTGAACTGAACGTCCAAATGTAGTCTCTTCTAGTTCACCGCATAAACACCAGATTTTGTAATCTGGATAACACTACAGTTCCATAGTCGCACACGTTAGTACACAAACCTTCTCTTATGCCACCCGATCCAAAACTTCGAAAACTTCTGACCTAAATAACCATTTGATTACAATAATAACTTGACGAATAATTTATAAATAGTCTATTAATATATATTTATATGAACTTGCCTAACAATGTATTTCGAAAGGCAGGTTTTTCCATTATTGATAACTTTCGTACTCACCAAAATGCGTAAAATCACTGTGTTAATTGAGCTTAGAGTATTTTAAAGGGAGCATGAACAAGTCTATATATTTGGGATGATTGTGGAAGAGGAGGAAATGCTATAAACTAGTATGTATACTTACATTTAATTCCGTTCATATAGATTTTTCAGCTTTTAACATTTTTTGCTGATAAGGTTTATTTTATGGACGTGCCATCGTGCTATTATCTATATATATAATTTTTTAAATATAATTATTATGTAGATTTAGAGCACTTTAGTAACAAATAACGTGTTTACTTTTTTATCAGTTTTTCGGTTGCCGTCGTCATCTATTAGAAAATAAATGGGAAACCCACACGCAGCTATGTATAGTAGTTACCAAATACATTGAGAATTGCTAAGAAACCCAGTTTTATTTTATGTTTATTGGGCCAAACTCATTTTCTCCTGCGATTAGCGAAAAAAACATAAACCATTGCTTATTTCCTATCTAGTCGCCCCTGAATTATAGTACAAAGGAAGATCCCCATATAATGAGATAGGAAATATGTGGTTGATAACACAGGAGATATGTGACTCATGTTATAAACGCACGCCAGGGTTACCTTCTTGCATCAATAGCTATGTAGTAATGATCTAATGATAAAGTAGTGATGGAAGACTATGAAAACTAGCTGCAAATCAACGAATATCCCCCTGCTTTAACTCCATCTGGCTGCAAATATTTTAATTTCACGAATTTGTATAAAATAAGCACACTTATATTCAGCAGAAAATGTGATGCTAACAACAAAAATAAAACAAACTGAATTTCCAGGATTCCCAATGCAAATGGTCAATACTATACACTGAATTGTGTTGTATTATTGTAGACAGTACACTCTTGCTTGATTCATTTTATGCGCTTGTGATGATGTTGATATGATTATTTTACCATGTCCAAATGTACTACAGAGATTCATGTGAGAAGTGCGAGGAAAAATTGTTGTTTGTATACAGAATATTACGGATGATTCAATTCTTAGATATCATGTTAATTCAAGCTGAAATATTAGTTCGTTGTTAAAAGTTGCAAGCTATTTTGGCATGGTTTATGGCAAAGATGACAAATTGTCATTTACAATCATAATTGTGCACAAAACGGTGTGACAAAATTGCGCATTTTAGTTTGTGACATACAAAGCTAATTTGTGAATGGTCCAGTATTATGGCGTGGAGTCGTGTGGTGTTATTTCATGAAGAATGAAAAAAATGTAACCCATCTTCTGTACAAAAAGTACCCGCTCGAAAACAATTTACCGATAGATTATTGTAACTGCAAAGTGTCATTTCTAATCGAATAATTTTGTAGAGTCGTTAATTGAAGTGACATGCGTTGATGTCGAGATTTAATTGTTAATTGCTTCTAAAAAGAGTTATTGCTTATTGGCTTATATTGTTCTATTGTTTCATTTTAGGTGGTGCATTAATAAACTTCATGCAACATATTCTGCTTAGCATAAAGTTGCTCATACAAGACTGAGCTAAAATATTAGTGCGTTGTTGCAGTTGATATTATTTCATAAAATTAGGTATGTAAGTAATGTGAATTTTAGGTTTGCTTTTTCTTACTTTTTATTATTCTGTTAATTACTGTAGGCGGTTCTTGCCGAATGTGGAAAAATTGAAACTAGAAATAAGTTGCCGGGGATGGTTGTGGTGTGAATGGATGGAAAGTGGAACTTGGAGGGAGCATGATAATAAAAACTGCTTAAAAAGTTTATAAATGAACAAAAGAATTGTAATGAATTACTTTACCATGAATACTAAGGAAAACTGGGGCTTCTTAGGAAGGAGTACGGTTTTTTTGTAAATATTTGAGAAGACACTGAAACTCCATTTATAACTTTCCTTTTTACTTTTGAATACAATAGAAGCGACTGTATTTTCGTAGTGCATTGTAGAAGCAAGATTTTTGGAGAAACGTCGGATTACTTGTAATTTATTATAATTTGCAGCTATAGTATTAGTAAATTATTTGTTTATTTGTTGTTATTATTTGTTTTGGAAGATTTCTTTATTTTCTTAGAGTAGAGCGATATTTTCATGTCACAAACTAAATATTATGAATATGACGTCTTTTTAATTTTTCACAATATTTACAAGTTCCAACATAGCTGTTCTCCTTCATGTTGAAGAACGTATATCGACGACGTGCGTATAACAAAATGCTCTACTCAAAGGCTGCGGCTTGGGTGTATCAACGACTTGGTTGAAAGCTACGTTTAATTCCGTAAAACAACTGATTTCGTATATTTTGAATTTTTCCTATTTATAAAAGGGCTAGGTACTTCAGTTTGACACTTGCGGTTTTGTTTGTGGTGAAAGTGAAAACTTATTCGACAATACATAATCGTCAGAGCAAGAGTTTACAAGTCTTCGTAACCAGTTTACGAAGAACAGTCATTTTTTGAAGGTTAGACAAATTAAAAGTTTTCAAAATGGAGTTATAACGACAAGAACCTACTTTTTTTTAGGCAACTGGTGAAACCCTAATGAAGGAGATAGTTATGTTGGAACTTTGGAAGTGAAACTACATAAACAGTGAATACGTTGCCGTCGGTTTTCGGCATTGTCACTAACGGCACATTTTTTTCTTTTTTTTCTTCTTCCTTATAAGATATATTACGTGAGAAAAATAATTTTCAACGTCTAGATTACCTACAGTTATTACTGAATACGACTGTACAACGAAGATATAAGAACGGGGACGATGCCCAATATGGTTATAAATACTTTCATTTTGAGGTATGTCTTTAGAATTTCTAGCTAAGTTTATATATGATACAAACGTACCTATGGACTCAATTGTGAATTATGTCTCTGCAGCTATCAATATGAAGGCAATAATATTATGAATGTACAACAGTACATCGTACAAACAGTGTAGAATGTCTAAAAATCAGTTAAATCTTTTTTATGCATTTCGTTCGGTCACGTTTTTTTTGTAAATTACGATTAGCCTGCTGAAACCGTCACTAATCGTAGGTTCTTCTTTGCATTATAAAAAAGTTTCTAAATGGTGTCCGTCTGAATGATTAGGCCTTTCAAGACAGACATCATTAAATTGCACGTGAATTTACCAGCCATTTATCCATTGTAAGAGGGGAAAATATAATTGCAACGAGTCGATGAATATATCTAAAGGTTGCTAGATAAACAGCATATAACTTCTTCGCAGAAGTATACAATAGGCACATAATTACAGTTTCAAAAAACAAAATTGGATTACTTTTACTTATAAGTCATGGAAGATTTAATATATGGGATACTACCTGAGAGAAAGAAGAATACCTACCTTTACTTGATGTCTTGATGCACATTACTTTAGGCACATTTTAGTGGTACGGAAATAAATTTTTAAAATTTATATTTCACCTGTTTAAAGAAAACAAGTTGCTTTCCGCTATAGGAATATGAGAATGTTAAAATAAGTTCGTATTAAATTTACAGCAATAAGTTACTAAACTTTCAATTTGCGCGTTAATTAATGTTTTTCGTAGTGCTTTAAATCCTCCGTTTATTTTAAATATGGTAAACAATTTAACCTATTTCAATTTAGCTCCATAGCATTGTTTCACCGTGTGCGTTTATTTAAAAATTGAGAGCATGTTGAAGAAACGGAGTTCTCGAATGAACTCGTTCATGTTAAAACGTGGTATAACCCGAAAGCAAACAGCAATCTTAAATAGCCCCGCTCATACTTTCAAACACGAAAAAATCGTGAAAGAAGATATGGGAGAAGTAAAATCTTAACGGAACATATTCGATATTAACGAAAGTTTTAACGATGTGAAATCATTTTCTGGAAAACAGAAGATACGCGATAGAAAAACAAAAATGCGTTAACTTCCACTTAAGTATTTGCAAATGTATACGACTTTACAAGAACCGGCAATAACTCATATTTCAATTGGATTTATATTCTTCGTAAATCAATTGGTATAATTGTATAATTTGAAGTTTAAAATAGTTTCTTAAATGCAAATGGAGCTTTACATCATACCCCGTTCCGTCATTTTTTGTACGTATAGCTATTAGTATTTTCCAAGTTTAAAGTAGTGTTTCGTACGGGTGGGTATTCTATTGTATTTAATACTGTTTTTCAACGCTGTTTTATTTAATAGCACATCATTTAATCATTTACTATTTGCATATTAACGGAAGAGAATTTTATTTGTGAATATTTCTCTGTCCAACAGTGCAGACCACTGATCCAGACGCAGGAAGAATGTTATAGAAACGTAGTAGTACAGTGTGATCGAACTATTAATTTGTTCTTTGAATCAGTGTGGTTCATGTTTTTCTGTCCTGCGAAAGTGCGAAGAGAAAAATTAACAAAAGTAAATTTCCCATAAACGCAAAATGAGCACCCATATATGCTATGTAATTAAACAGTTACCGATATTATTTAAAAATCTAATAAATGCAGACAGCACTTTACTGCAGGTGTAAGTTTAATTATAGAGCTGATTACACTATGAAGTATTTACTTAATCGACTTCATTTTATGTATTCTATCATCCGTATAAATAACAATCTCAAGAAAATGGAAGGGGCCCTTAGAATTGTTTGTACAGTTGATTTCCATTCCAATGCCATTAAAAAGTGATAAAGAATAATTTTTAACGAACTGACCGAATACTTGCGACTATAAGTAATCGCAAAAATTTATGGAAACCACGCTCAAATAAAATGCGGGAAGTATCATTTTCCGACGATTTAAAGTCATCCATTCGAAACTCATCATTGCGTATACTTTCCTTTGAAGTCCAAGTTTTGCTGAATTCGCTCGTTCAAGAATTCATAGGAAAATATGAAAATATTGTCATTGTTTATGTAAAACTGTGCATTTATCATGATCTATGGCTCGGACCCAAATATCCTTTCGTAAGTTGCTGCATATATATCACCACCATTACCACTAAATCGCAAATGGCATATTTCTTTGCATCGCAATTCAACCGAGTTACTGATTTGGAATTTCTAGTGGACAAATCGTAAAAAAAATAAATGGCTTACGCATGAATGAACCCGTGAAAACGAAAACGAAAAGAAGTAAGTATTCCTATGGCGAAGTGTTTAACAGAATTTAGCATAGCAATTTCAGTATATATACTATTATATTATGGATAGAAAATCCCATAATTTACTACTTGTAACAACTATTTAAAAGCCCAAATCTTGCTACATATGATCTTTGCCAATCATTTTAAAATTCATTCTAACGGTTTTTGACGCCTAGTTAGAAAAAAATATGGTAATATAATGTAATTTAATATTGAACAAAAAGATAAGTTACATTTGATTCTTCAACGTTCCCAGCATAATTTACCCATTCTATGGGTCCTGAATCATGGGTGGCAGAAGTAAAAATGAGATAAACATCAATTTCAAAAGTTTTAATATGAAAAACATTTGTGTATAGATAGAAGGACAACTGTCAAACTCTCCATTTAGGAAAGTTTTAGGTTGACTATTTTGTGCTTTTTAAAGCAACGTAGCAATAAAAAAGCTAAAATGTATGAATTAAAGAGGTGGCGGCAATACTGATTTCAACTTCAGTTTAAGCATATAGTATTGTGAAATCCAAATAATTCATGAATGTGATATTAGCTGTGATATTGTGATAGAAGTTGAGATTTGTCTGAAAGTATATACAGGGCAAAGCATTCATTTAAATCTGAGACAACTTTTTCCTTGTATTTGTATGATTGTCTTCGTTTGACAATTTTTAGCTTAAATAACTTTTACTTAGCAAACATCCGTGGTTATTGCATACAAAATTTCCTGAAAAATTGTGGAAAAAGGTTGTAAGATGTCGTTAGAAATATCGTTTCCTGCAGATTACAAAGTTTGATGTTTGACAAATATAGTGTAAATGTAGTATCAAAAGTCATTTAAAATGTTTGCCATCATGAGTGAGAAATGGAAATTCAATGTGTACATCCCCTTAAGATATGAAACAGGTCGACATCTAAAGATAACGGCAAGCCATTACATCCACTAGTGAGCAAACGGAACAAATTAAACCACTATTCAAATTCAGGACACAGGAGGATACTTATAATTAATATCTTTGAATAATTCAATACGGCATAATAAAAAAAATATGAATTGATTGATATCAAAAATTTAATAAAGTTCCAATTAAATTTTATAGATCAGTTATGAACGAACCATGTAGAGCTCGTAAAGTTCTGTACTCTGTACAACATGTAGTGGTTAGAGGGTTGAATTACTATTCGACTATATATTCACCTACAATGGTATTCTCTCTATAATTAGCGCAACATGGAGTTCCATGATTATTGTCTCTGGGAAAGGGTACAAATCCTATTATCATAATCGAATTTTCTCTCTAGAGAAATCCTTTTCTACAATTCAAATAGCATTATAATTTGCCAAGCAAAATGAAAATGTTCTGTAGCATTGCTGTCTCCCTGGAATTTTACTTCTTCAATACCTTCATAGAAAGCATACGCAAGGAATGTTTCAAATGGAGAATTTGTCGCGTTTTTCGTCCGGTGGGAATGAAGTTGTTTGAACACAAATTAAAACAGAGTCAAAGTAAACTAGACACGCCAATTGATTTAACATTTGTTACAATTCCTAAATAAATGGAAAGATGTGGAATCGGATGTAAATGTTAATATATAGTTGTGCATACATTTGCATATGATGATTTGTTTTCGAAATCCTTATCAAACCGAATGATCATGATTCTGTTTCTGTTCAGTGTCGTCTTACGTTATAATAATTATACGTTCTTTTCCATCTACGTTAGTATATACTTTGTTCAAACATTACGGGGTTTGAACAATGTGCGAGAGAAGTTATATTGAACGGGATTTTCTTGTTATTGTTTCTATCGTTAATAGTATAGTATATAGATTTAGTGTGCTAGTATCGGAATTATTTAGTAAGGTAGTTGTTTTACGAAGTAGTATCATTACTTACTAATTGTAGAATTTACGTTACAGTAGTACGTTACTTTACTCAACTCTATTAATTAACGTTAATTATTACTATAATCTAATTATAATTGGTGTATAGGTCGAATAATAACTGGTTAATAATATTGTTAGTAAGATTAGTAAGGTTCATTATTGGTACGGTTCGGTTGAGAGAGAATGGCTTGAGTCACTTCTTGTTAACGGCAACCGTGCGAGCATGGAGAGGGTTCCTAATAATACAGTAATCAAAGACAAAAAAGAACAAGAATAAAATAATCTTGGAGGCGAAACTGACAGTTACAGACAGTTAAAATACAGAGTCATTTTGAACGACACTTTTATGACGTTTACAGGTGACACATTTATGTACAATGTATGTCAACATTATTTTTTTTTATTAAGAGGTAATAATAGAAATACCATTGACTCCGAAATGTTCTTGCTGATAAAATATTTAATATTTGCTTAAATCTTGTTTTAGTTTACCAATTTTATTCCGCAATATTATGGCACACCAATATATACAGTGGAAAAATCATTTTTACTAACGGCGATGTGCAAATATGATGTTCGGTTGGAATGTAAAAAGCAAAAATTGCGTGTTTATTTAATTAATATTTTTTTACAATAACCAAATTATTGTAGTGTTTTTAAGATAAAGAGTTAATTTCGATTATTAGAAACACATAGTGTGGTTAATTGTGTTTTTATCAAAGTCAATTTGCTTCAAATTCCGGTAATTAAACATTTTTCTTTTATCCATTTAACTGTGTAAGTTTAAGTGAAAGAAGTATTTTACTTCTGGTAAAACATTGAGTTAACATTCGAACCGAATACCACATTGCTTATACTTTACCTGCGGTTGCTAATATTATACTCTCTAAGTTTATCTGTTGTGATATTAAAATTGGATGGAATCTACTTGAGGAGGATAATATATACGTATAGGGCATTAATAGACATTTATTTATTTGGACTGTTTCACCGAAAACTGCAATCACCTGAAACCCCGCATGGTCGCTGAATTTAAAAACGATTTATAGAATAATCTCTAGAAAACAAAGGGAATTTGCAACTTGGTAACTTTTACGCGCGGGGTTTAAAGAAGATAAAGAAGGGTATTAACATTATTATCGCATTACAATAGTTTTCCTTCAATCACACCCTTCAATAAATAGCTTCAAAAAGCTTTGTTGTAAAATAGGGGTTTCAGATGTGTTGTAATCAGTTCAATAGTGCGATAGTACTGACTGGCAGATAGATAGGCAGATACTAAACGTTGTCATGAACAATAGCCTAATCTACTTAATGACAACAAAACTAGCAAAAACTAATGAGCACGAACAGTCGATGCACACAGACTAATTATCTATAACAAATATATATATGAAACAGAGGTATCTACTAATAGATTTTGCTTTCATAAACATCACAATCACATCACGACACAGGTACAAAAAGGCTATTAAAACATAGTGCGGGAGAAAGCAACCAAGATAAGGATATACTCCTGTTTAATATATACAATATTATATACCGTTTGTTTGAATCCATGTAATCCAAAGGTTACCTTTCTGTAGATAAAAGTATTTGTTCGTTTCATTTGGGTTGTCTGACTGACCAATTGTAGCTTCAACTACAAAAAATTGAGTACGACGGCGATACGTTGTATACTAGGTAGATGTGGTAGAAAAATTGAAATATTTGTCTAGTCAAAATGTCTTTGAACTGTCGGGGTACTAAACGTACTTTATAATTAATTAATACTTTTGTTTGTCAAAGCAATGCTTATTATTGACTATTTATGTAATACTATAACAGTAAAACACTTTATATGACGTCATATGTAAATCGTGTACATAATTCATCAAACACAACAGCCATTTCCAAAAATGACGAATATAAAAAAACAAAACAAAAATAACAAAGATATGTCTACAAAACTGTATGTTTGTTTAATCCATATAATCGATATTGTTTTAAAGTTTCTGCACCATATGTGATACGTAGATGGTAGTTAGAGATGATAACTTAATGAAACTAGCAGTTTCATTCTGAGATATTCGGAAAAATACTATAATATTGCGGTCAGACGGACATTATTGTAACTAGGTATGTATTGGCAGAAAATGTTTTGATTTTTTATATTTGTCTATCTTGGAATTGGATGGACTGTTTAGTTTCTTGATGAATATATTTTTTCAACTTTAAAGTTGCAGAAAACATTCGGGCTCTGACTAATTGTAAATGCAAGATATGCATTGTTTTGAAAATAACCATAACCCTGCCTAAAAACGGGTAAAGTTTTTTCCAGCATACTTCACTCTAAATAGGATCTAGCTAGAAAAATGTGTCAAAATTGACGGTACGGTAGTGTACACATTAAAGAGATATAAAGGTATTTAAAAGGTTATACACATTACGAATTTAGCAATTCAATGCAATATTTTTGAAGTACAATATTTCCTACTTTGAATTTCAATTTTAACGTGGTTCTGGATATACACGTAACTCCCATAGTCCGTATGATTAAAGTCTGTGTATAGTTAATTGTTCTTTTTCAAAGAGTATAATTTAGATACACATTCAATGACGTATTGGATTTAAAATGTGCATAAATTATACACTTCTGGGATCATAACAACCCCCATATTCATTGTAGTAAAATTCCGTCATAAGTTATAACCCAAATTTAATTATTTAGATAACATTTTGTCTGCGTAAGTGTCCACTGCCTGTCCACCCGGTTCTGTAGTGTTTTAGCAATATTTAAGATTTTTAAAGTCTAATAGAACGTTTTACGAATCGTCATTATTATTATTAGAGATAATTAAGGCAAGACTTAATAATGGTCGAATTTAAAAACCAAAAAACACTACGACATAAAAATGTACATGGAATTTAGTTATGTTAAATATATTATCATAATTATGGCCACATATTACCGATATTTATGCTATTCTACCAATACACATATATAAGACATTGACATACATAACTGTAGCTGTGGTATATATCAGCAACGATTTCGGATACGACAGAGTAATGTCTGGGTACAGTACAGAGCGCTTAATACGGAAGGTACGAAAACGTTATATTAATAGTACGAGATTAAGTCATTCAATAAATTATTTATAATCTATAGAGACATGGAATTACAATAATGGTAATAAGGTAGTAAATAGAGACACTGACACAACAGACAGACAGACAACAGCAGCAGCAGTAGTGCGCTCAGCAGCATGATCAGCAACGAGAACTCACGCACGGAACGGAAGATAAAGAGGAGGTTTAGAAGGAGAGCATAATATTTTTTGCGCGACGCGCGCAACAAATTTCATTGAATTTAAACTGACCGCGATTGATTGCTTGCAATCATCGAAGAGGACATTATAAGTGTATTATGATCAATCATAGAGATAGTGTACTGGTAAGCGTAACATAAGCTTATTACGCGTTTAGCAGTACAGTTTGGAGGGGGATTTTGAATTTTTAAGTTTTTCATTCACTGGGCTCTAGAAAAAACAGAGAAAGTCAGAAAGTAGACAAAAGATTAGCACGACATGGACATCAAGTCATCATCATCATCACAGACAAATTTTTCATAAATGTAACCTTGATTATTTATAGTAGTAATAATTATTACAGTAAGATTAATTGTTTGCAAAGTTATATATTATAATGGATGAGAATGAGAGTGACAATTTTATTATTAGAATGTTGAGTTCTTGGAAAATAAATTTTGAGATGTGTAGAAAATGACAACGAAAGTAAATGTTTAGATAGTATCTGTGAAAATAACTGTAATTTCTAATTACTCCAACAGACAGTATTAAACTATAGTAGTTGAAAAGAATATTATAAAACTACAAGAAGATTACTAACCGATGATGAGAAGAGTGTGAGAATTTTCTGGACAAATTTATTTCGTTTTTGGGCTACGTTACGTACGACAGATTATACAGGAGGAAGGAGGCAATTAGTAGTCATAATTAGCAGTTGCACTGGCAGTGGTCTACTCCTATTTGGGAACTTTTTACTGATTGTACTGGTACTGTTTGTAGTAGTGGTAGTAGAAGTGGTAGTAGTAGATAGAGTTTACGGTTACGTTCTTTACGTGCTCTCTACAGGTTCAGGGTGAATCATAGATTTAATGTACTCATCTAAACAAAGTAAGTAAAAAAGTACAAAGTTTCAATACTCTCATGTTTATAGCCAATAAATTGCAGGTATTTGATGAAGAAATGAGTCAAATGAAAGTAAGGGTGACCATAGTAACCAAACGAAAGCAGTGTTATCTGCAAGTGGGGCATTCTGAGATCAACTTGAAAATGGTGAAGCTGTTGTTCAGGAACTGCTTGCTTTCTCTTTTTAGTAGTGAAAGTCTGGTATTTCTTGAGAAAAAAAAATCATTTAACCTCAAATTAACTTGATTAAAGCACCACGTCAAAACAAACAAGTTTAAGAAATATGAGTTAATTATGAATAAGGGGTAAAAACATTCTATGGTCACCCAACGACGAAAACTTTGACAAGTTAAAAGACTTGTTGAACTTCAAAATTCACGGCAAATTTAAAACTGGATAATACTCATTTTTTTTAGATTTCGTCTCAAAGCGTTGTTGTAGCATTTACGTACAGGAGTCAACCAAGCTTGAATGAACCGGGTATTATAATAAATGTTGCCACTTCTGTACGCATACCCGCCTGCACACTTGTTCACATATTTTTACAACAACGGTTCATGACGAAACTTTTTACGTTTGTTAGAAAGAAGATTTGTACCATTTTTTGTAGTGGTTTAAAAACGAGCAGGTTTCATATACTCATGAATTAGTCGACAGAATGACCGCTGTTAATATTTGATTAGTTGTAAATTGGCATTGAAATTATTAATACATACTTGAAGGTGGCAGCCAGATTTTAGTATTTTAACATCTACGCGTTCAATCTACAGAAGATGAACAGGAACTAGAAATTTAAACGAACTGTGCATGCATCCGCTATAATTTGTACTTACTACGTAGAAATATTCTGGAATGTTACCGGTAGCCGAAGGTATGCAGTACAAACTATTGTGTGAAGAAGGTAGGAGAGAACCGTCAAACGAGATGTCGTCAATCAGCAGCATCATAAAATTGAAGGAGCAGCAGCGGAGGAAGTAATGCAAATGGTAGGCAGCAATACAGCTGGGGGTGGATGCGGTAGGTCTAAGGGAGCTACGACTACGAGATTAAACTACAAAACTACTACTGTTGGCTGTTTTATGCTAAATGCTTCATGAACTAGCAACGTTCGATTAATTTGCAGGGCCAAAGTAGAGGAAAGGTGCACGACATTTCTTGAAAGGGGGGGGGTTATTTTTCCCATGTGTAGGCTTTCAAAGTTGTAGACGAAATATGCTGAATATTACCTGTGTACTAACAACCGACTATTTTAGGAATTTATTTTGCCTTAAAATAAATGTAATAATTAATATTTTACTGTGTGGTCGTTCTGTGACACTACATTTTTGCACAATTTTAATTACAAACAACCAACTAAAATATTGGTGCCGAGTGTTTGTATAGTCATTTTGCATTTATTACTTTCTATGAAGTGAGCTGTTTTTCTTCGTAAAAATATTAAAAGAACTTTTGTCAGTAGTAGGTAGGGTTTAATTTAATAAAATCCCGGTTTTGGGGTTTTTTGAAAATTTAAATCGAACTCGCCAAAGTAGTCTCATGTCTCATTAAAAACTAGACGTGTATGAATGCATTTGGATGTGAAATGTGATCTAAGTATGTATAGTTTTGATTTGTCTAGATGTATTCGCAGATAGCATAACATTTAATTACTCGGCGCCTGTCAGCCTATAATACACGAAAGGCGAATCCATCATAGGTAAAATGTTCCTGGATTCCTCTTATAAAAATGGGCATGTAAAAAAGTTTGTAGACATAGAGATTCAACGTTTTTATTTAAGCCAATTTCCCAACGTGTCAGTATGGAACATTGTCCACAATTGCGTACAATAGTATTTCACAGTTCGAATACAATTATATTTATGGTTACCAATATACTTCATTGAGACTAGTATACTGACCAGACGAATTTTTACTACAAATCGTTTGAAAATCGGTACCTGGTTGTACAATAGTCTCTCAATGAAATTTTGTCAGAATGGCTTGGCGTTATATTCGTCAAATACACTAGAGCGAATGTGTATGAAGCCGTAAGCACAAAATTCAGTGTTGCTGATTTCATTGAAAACGATTAGCAGTATATGTTAAATTGCTGTGTCAACACATTTTTTGAAGAAAAAAAACTAACAACAATTGTCATTTTTGTTTAGGAAGTGATCATGTTGTTCAAGCGATATGGAATCTGTGAAGTTGTCAATACAACTTCTGATTGTACACGGTTTATTTAAAACGGCTAGTAGTACAATGTAAATGGAAGTTTTCATTTTACAAACATGTCGTAAAAGTTGATATGATCATTTGTTTCATTATGGTAATTTTTATATTTCCGGTAAGTCAATATGAAAGTGGCTTTAACCACGATCATATCATTATAGTTGATACTATGCCAACCAACACCATATCTCTGCAAAACAAATAACTCATTGGAAGCTTATGAAGGTAATGTAGTCATTAGCTTTCTCCATAAAATGTTATTGTCACAGCAATACTGTTACATTACTACTAATCATCAATACAACGTTCACTTGGTGTTTAGCAGTTTTATATTCGCTTATAATAGAAATAGTAATGAACTGTCGTAACTCAAAATCGGCAATCTAGAAAAAATATTTAACAATCGTTTTTACGTAGCAGGTGTCTATTATTTCCATTTCAATCATAACAATTATTAATCAATGACAACATTGATGTTTAAATAAAAATGTGTACCACGATCACGCGCCTAATATCTGAGTCACTTTGAAAATGACACTCTTAAACACAAACATTTGTGTTTACTCAAAACATTCAACAAATATAATATTCAATATATACATAGTCTTATTCGATGATTATTTTTAAAAAACCAAAGCGATCTCTACTCGGTGACACATCGACATTTGTATGTACACGGGAGAAAACTAGGCTTCAAAAATGACATGTAGGATTTCATTGTCAACTGTATCCAAACTTGCCTTTTAAATTGAAATCGTATCGTGGTACCAATCAGTAAAAGATCCTAGAAATTTTTTCTCTTTACTTACGGATTCGGTCCGGCCAAATGGGACAAATTTGCCGTTGCTGAGCAATGTTGCCAGCCATTCTGACGACGTGACGTGACATACCTGACTTACTCTACTTTTCCTTAATTCTGGACTGAGCATGATCCCTCGCTCGAGTTAGAACTAACTCATTTCAAGAAATGAACATTTAGTCCATTGCGCTTGCTAGCTCTATTATAACTTTTACTACATGACGAGCTACTATAGTCATTATTATTGGACACTAGCTCTATACATTCATCATGACGGGAAGTGATAGAAGTTGTTGTGGTAGATGGGTTGAGTCCTGTAGAGAAAATTAGAAAAGAAAGGAACAAAGTAGTTTGTTGTTTGTTGGTTGCCACCAGTTTCGAAGAAAAACAGATAAGAGTAGCACAGGCGACAGAAAAAGTGTAAAAAAATATGGGAACACAAAAAAAGGGTAAACAAATTAGTGTACAAACAGTGAAAATGTGTGTGTATGTGTGTGAGAATTTTAGATCTGAGCATTTCTCATGAGTAGTCTTGAAGCGAACTATGCCTACATTCTTAAATGAAAAATGGGTATCGCTATCTATCACTCTGAGGACAACTGACATCAAATTAACGTTTTGGAGTTCCATGACTACATATTATTCAAGGTGGTACGTTGATTTTTATACATAATCTGATTAATTCTTTGCGCCTTTCTAAAGTTTTTCTTTTTGAAAGAGAAAGAAAGTACAAGAAAATACTAAATTGCATAGAAATGTATTTTCGTAGGGTTATCGTCTTATAGAATCTTCATTTATAGACCATGCTTTGGATAATGTCTGGCAACTTACATTTAACAAATGTTTGAATGTACTCAAAATGACATTCTTTGTAACCGAAAAACAAGAAAACTTGAAAAGTTGTAAAACTGTATGAATTTTTATCTAATTTAAGATGAAAGATGAAAACAGGCAATTTCAACTTCAACGTCAGTTGCAGAAGAAAATTTTGAGGACAATTTATCTAAAGCAGGATCTGTAGTACAAGGAAAAGGAGTAACGATAATCTAATCTTTATTTACAATTTCAATGCAGAAAATCCCTGAATACCAAAGGTCTGACATGAAATATTTGTAAAGATGAAAGGAGAAAATCCCCAAAGTACCTTGCATAATACAGTAGGTGAATACTTCAAAGCTGCAACTGAAGCTTCTCTATTTTTTTTAGATTAGGGTACTGATAATATTTTATAACAACCTCATAAAAGAGAATTAGCTCATGGTCACGTAGTATTATACATTCGAGTAGTTTCGTTCAGAGTTTTAAATTAGTGGAGTTGAAATATAGAACGCTTAACTTTTTTTTGTATTTTTCTAGCCATCATAGAACTTTTCGTTGTTATCGTTACTTCTGCTAATGGAGCAAACGTTTACAGCTGTCTAGATTCTAGAGAATAAATACCCTTTGCATTTAAGAATGGTCAACATAGTAGATATTTAGCCAAAGTACAAAAATAGTGAATGAATGGTAATTTTAGCAATGCAATGCAACGTCTACGAAAATAAGGCTACCATTGTGCCATAGAGTATCCGCCTTTACAGTTCAATAGTATTTATCTTAATCTTCACTGGAGCAGCTGCGATGTTATAGTTATTTTTGGCTTTAAAATTTGTGTGCGCACTGTGCACTGTAAACACTGGTGATGATAAATTCATTGCGCATTTTTTCGTGTTAGTTGGCATATGTGTTTGAACGTGGCCCGAAGCATAAGGTACTCACTCTTACGATGGCGACGAAGAATGAACTTTTTCTCTTACAAGCACTGCACCTGACAATAAGTGGCTGCTTTTTTCTTTTGGCGAGTGACGATAGACAAATATAGCACCGTTGCGTTAGTACCATTATATGCGGGTAGTTTATATGATGCTAAAGAGCGAATGTATGCATATATTCCATGAAATGTTCTATGAAAGTTTACTTCAAAATCATGCTTGCTATATATTATTGGTTAACTGGATCAAAGCTGTGTTTTTAAGCAATCTGCTATAGACAGGATTCTGAGCGATCAGTTCTTAAAATATGGGCAAATAGATACACACTTTCTACTGCTACTACTGCAATACTACACAAACGGCAAATAGAATACAATAGGTATACGGAACGACATAAACATACGACATACTTGCTTGAGAGAGAGATTTTTACTGAACGAACGAACACTTTGAGAGAACCCGATTCTGATCTTATCACAAGGGAGAGAAGCTGCGAAGAAGAAAGTGCGATCCCTCAGCCCTCATCAAATATGAATTTGTTTTGTTTGCCTGCTTATGGGGAAGGGATCACACAAAATGCGGCTTTGCTGAAGAAGCAACTCTTCCAGGATCGGATAAGAGAGATGATGAAGCTCCAAGGCTCCATTGAGAATGTGCATTGCAGACTTGAAGCGGACATGGGGAAGCCGTAGTGGCAGCAGCTGTCACGTGACACATAATAATGTGCAACAATTGTAACGGTAATAATAATAATAACGGACATAACAAGAAGAGTAACAAAAGTTGGTGCAATTTATTATTTAAAGTATTCACATATATTGTACGGAAGAGCAGGAATATTATGACAGGCAAATTAAGCACTTGTTCTGGGCATCGGAAAAATAAATGACTGGAAGAGATAGGTGTTATCTATCAACAGAAAAGTTATTATAGTAATTTGGCATGCTTTTTCCATGCTAACTTTGTGAAAACTGTGTTTACTGGTCGTTTACTGTTGTAAATTGACGGTTTTCGTGGGGGTTAATAAAAAAGCGAAAACGTGGGATTATTTATTTGCTGCACTACCATCACATGGTGTACACTGTAAATTGACGGTATTAATATAATATATATTCAACCCGACTACGACTGCAGTTTTTTCTAATCCTATTTTTAATTTAATGATAAGCTTGTATGTTAAAGATACCTATGCAGAAAAATGCACTAGTCAGTAATAATAGTACCGGTTAGTTTTCTACTGATCAGATAGAATTAGAAGGAGGCTTAAGGAAGACGTTATAATTCATGACAACTAACAGTTATCAATGATATTCTTGTCGCAAAACCAAACCGCCTCACACAACCCTAGTCTCCAATTTGGCACCAAACTTTAACTCATCCTCGTAGGCATTACATTCAGGTAGTATGGGTTTTTAAGCTAAAAGAGTATGGCAAAAGTTGACTTTGACTGGCGGATTTTCTCTGTACAAAAGTATGCATGTGTGCAAGACTAATACAGATAACCTGTTTCTTTTGGTACATTCTAATAAAATTTGGTATGACATTGTTTAAAACTAAAAATGGAGGGATTCAAAGACGATTTGGTGTTGCCATGAAAATAACATATTTAACTGTCAGTTTTCACGGCTTTAAGTGTCTTCCTTAAAAGTTCCCTGGAAAATGTCCCAGCTGCATGCATGCCCTCATAGCCTAGACTTATCATTCCTTTAGCCTGTTGTTATGAGCACTTGGCTTATCATAAGTTTTAACCTTTCATAAGATAAATTATGTTGGAAAATAATAGACGAGCGAGGAACAAAAAATAACTTAATCTTCACTTATTTTGAAGAAGATGCAGATGATGCTACAGAGATAAAAATGCTAGGGAAAGAAGTGACAGCAAAATTGTGGGAATGAATGTTTATGCAATAATACAACGAAATGTGTTGACTACAATAATTTACAATTAAACATAATACACGAATTTTCTTTCTGATAAACGTATACTGCAGTGAGATATGAAGAAATGAAGACGATGATAATTTATGCAATAAGCAATTAGCTGGTCTTATCACCACCGTTAATAGATTCACTGTGACGAATTGTTTATAAATCGCTAGACTGTTATTTACAATAAGTAATTTGAGTTTTTCATCTTTATTTATTGTACATCGTTAAATTATATTAAAAATTGCTTACTTCTGTGCTTTACTGTATTACTACGGTCAATTGCGGAATTGCCGTTTTTAATGAGTATAAAACTGAAAAATTTATTATTAGCTCTTCATACTTTAGAGATATTTGTTGGAAAAATTTGACATGACAGTAACGCTTATTTTAGTCAACATTTTAGTGAAATCAATTTTACATGTCCACCCAGTGCTCCCAATGCACGGGTTTATAAATAACATGTGTTAATTTATAGCTGAAAAAGAGGGATTTCACAAAATCACAGAATAATGTCAGTTCTGGAATGATTCGCTTAATTCAAATTTAAAAAAATAATTCTACGGCTACAGAATATAATTGAACTAGTTGAACTTGTAGTTCTTAGTCTCCTGGTTGTATTGTACATGCATTTTTATTGCAACTGTACGTACGCTTTATTCTAATTTAATTAGTTGCTACACTTCTGTTTATAGACATTCGCTCCAAAAAATCCACTCTTTGTACCTCCAACGCTAACAAGTATAAAATATTTTCTTGCGAATTGTCGTAGCCTACAAAGTGAAAGTAATGAATATCTAGCTTCATCGTAGCTCCTGTTAAAACACAGTTTTCTAGGGCTCTGTCATCCTATTTGGGTTTATCAATAACACTACAATCTCTCGGGTAACTGGTTAGATGGTTGATAAGATAAGTATGTAGATCCTGTCGACATATATCTTATATCCTTTCCAACCCCGTCTCTTTTACTTTTTGTCGTAATAGGTTGGTCTTGTCCATGTTTGTAAAAACAGGGCCACGTCGGAAGCAAAAAACCAGCAGCGCGACGGATTTTATATGCTCTAATATTTGTAGACAAATTCATAGGTATCCCCAGTTCCACTCAATCAAGGTAATTTTATATGAATTTTTTATGCTCATAGATACAGGTAGAGGCAGCTCGCATACAACAGGCAGTTTCACTCTAAAAAAATTATTACGTGCATGCGGCGTGGCAACCACAAAGCTACCATTTCCCAATCGATATCGTAGTTGTATGCCTCACAGTTCGTTGGGCAATAATGCCTTAGGATCTATAGCCTATAGTGATACAATATCACTGAAATTCTATTGTCTGTCTACATGTATTTAGCACGGAAATACATGTATGACTATACTTTCTTCTCACTGCTCACTAGCATTTTTTCATTGGAAACGTTATTCATAATTGAAATGTACATATTAATATCAATTTAACCGTTATGCGGCACGGTCAACAAAACAAAGGATCGTAAAAAAATACTCATTGCTTTCTCCTATAGTATAATTCGCATAATATGCATGCAAATAGCATGTTTAAGCTATATATCTCGTCCCCTCACTAGTATTGACTATTGACGTTATTTCTGCGATTTTTTTAACAATCCATATTTTTCAGTGGCATTCAAGCGCTAATTCTTATACTGTCATGTGTTAATCTGACAAATCATAAATATGATGCTGTACGTACATTGCATATAAGATTTTAACATTTAGCACAATCTGCTAATCTCCGGAGGGAGCGGATATTAGTTCTGTGACAGGAAAGCTAATGGTGCGTTTACCTGACTGCGGGTAAACCACGAAAGCGATATTTTATCTGTCGGTTTTATCCTGAGGGAGTGGCAGAAGGAAAGAGTTTCATACATAATTGATGTTGGCGTTGTTGATATTTCGGTTCTCTTTAAATCTTGTACAGAATTGTACACGCGCATTACTGAAACCACACGGATCTTATTGAGAAAACGTTCAAACATAAAATGCCGTTTTCCCAAGCAAGCACATTATGTAATAACTAAAGTTCCAATTAATATGTTGCTAAAATGACTAAAATATGTATGTATTTATGTTCTTAAAAATGCCAAAATATGTGGTTAAATATGTG
>JAHZNE010007060.1:0-13068 GCA_027744055.1 Callyntrura sp. NNG-2020 | reverse complement strand
GTTTTTAAATGAGCCTAGCTTGGCCGATACGCCGAGCTCGGCTTGCCATAAGCCAAGGTAGAACGGGTCTAGCTCGGCAAAAAAAGAGCCGAGCTCGGCGTCCTGGCGCCAACTGACTGCAATGTCATATTTCCAAAGAAACAATAATGAATGACCAACCAGTCACCACACCAGTGTGGATCATAGATGCAACTTTAGTCGAGTTCACTTTCTCGGCACAATAGAACCAAAGTCTTCCCATCCAGCGCGGAACACGGCACCAGTTCACACATTCACAGTAACCAAAATTTATTGCGTTATTAAATGCGTCCGAAAATACGATGTACACAGTTGAGTGCACGAAAACTATAATGTTAAAGTTGCATTGGTTATTATTGTCATCTGATCTGTTCGGTTACTCTATTGATGGGGATGATAGTGATGATCGCAAAAAAATTATAACAAAACTTTCCATTTGCTCTTGCTCCAATATCGCACGTCGAGTGTCGAGTGAAGCAGAGAAGAGTGGATTGCTGCACAGAGAGTGAGAGAGCTCACAGATTCACAGATGAGCTATGTGGATGCGTATGCGTGGTACGCTGGTACGCACGCATGGTACCACGTACCAAAAAGTTATCAACAGTAGCGGTGGGGGCTAGTCTAGGGACCACCGCACCGGGTCCCTTTGCTTGAATGAATCATGAATGAATTCACAAATTCACAATTAGTCTTTGCATTGGTGACGCTATTTTTCTGTAAATAAACTATTTTTTACGGTTTTATTACTAATTTTTGAAACCAACATTACACGTACCACAGATTTTTTTTATAGATCACTAATAACATGACAGCGTGTCGTGAAAAACAGGTTGCCTTCAGACAGGTCATTTTGAAAGGAACAAAAACATTTTTATTACACGCAGACATTTTTTAATAAATTCTTGCTGTGTGTATGGACATGTACATATTTATCTTATTTTTCCCCCGAATTGGTCACTCATTAACCACGTACCTATAAAATTTGAAAAAAACGTGTTTCCAGACCTTCATATAATATTTATATAGTAAATGATTTTTCCAAATAAACGAAAGGAGATATACAGTACAAGTAGTGTAAGTTTAATTATTAATTTGGAATATTTTGGCTCAGTTTCAAACCTACTCGTTAAAAAATAACTACAACTTTCACTAGAAGTTTATATCTTAAAAGGTAAATGTAAATGTATAAGTACATAGAAAATAAAATGAAAACATTCACACCTAGAGTAACGGACAACAACACAGAGAATAATTTTTTTTTCTGTTCTTGTTTCTTTACAAAATTCATACACAGTTGCACAACGTGTTATAAGACATAAGTACACCAACTTATAAATCTAAGGAGCAGTAATAAAATTCTGTATATTTCTTCTATATGCTTTGAATAAAATATTTCAAGAAAAGTTCCTGTTACGTGTTTACGCTACACCCTGTATAATTTACCATTCCAATATTTTTTATTATATGTACACATGCATAAACACCACCAACGGGTTGGTTTTCTTTACAGAGAAGTTATTCGATTTTTGTAATTATGTTGTATTCTTTTTTTCTACCTAGTTTATAGCATAATAGTTACATGTTTACAGCATTACAACAGAGAAACGTGTCAAGGATTTATTTACCCGAGAAAAACGAACCAAATTAGAAAACATGGTGAATAACTCGATATTTAAATATTTAGCATTGTTTGTCCAGTTCCGTCCGTGGCAGAAGGGTAACAAGGCGTTGTTGCAAATTATAAGTGACTTCAGAGGTTGGAGTCGCATGGTGATGTAATAGCAGAAAAGTAGCGATTTTTTTATTGTTCATTATTATCTGGAATTCTATTTATTTTGGTGAAATTCAGCGATGCACAGGGTACAACTCCAGGATCCTTCTGGTGGAGCATCCAGTGGAGGAGAGAGACAGTACATGTGATAACCTCGGTCACAATCGTCACAAAACAGTAACTGGTCCTAAGATGTGTGAAAGCAAAAAAATAATTATGAATTCTGGTATTTTAATGCATCTACGATAATTTGCTGAATACATTCATTTTCTTAACTCGCGGTTTGAGGTCATCGTTTCCCTTACCAGTACCACCTTTCTTTTCAGTGCTGCTTCCCTCTTGTGGAGGCATATTAGAGAGTAATGGCTGGCCGTTGTTTCCAGGAGGTTTTTGACAAATGGGTGGAGGAGGTAAGGGAGCTCCTCCTCCCGATGAGGAGATTGGTGGGGGTGGCGGTGGTCCTTGACTACTGGGTTGGGATGTTGGGGGCATCTGTGGATGAGGTTGCATATGGGGTTGGGGAGGTGGTTGATGGGGTGGTGGAGGTCCTCCATATGCATGTGGGGGCGGAGGAGGTCCTCCACCATGATGTGGAGGGGGTTGCTGTTGGGGTACTAAATGTGGAGGTGGTGGATGATGTCCATGCATCATGTGCGGGGGTGGGGGCATCATCATCCCAGAGGAAGACACCACTGGACTGGGCATATGCATGGGGTGAGGATGCTGTTGGGAAGTAGGAGGAGGTGGTAACTGTTGGGGTTGCAAAGTTGGTGGAAGTAACCCTCCTGTGGTGGGTGGCATTTGTTGGGGGTGTAAAACCGGGGGTGGGAGAGAAGAAGCTGGACCACCTCTTCTTTTACCTGTGGAAAAGAACAAAAAATCATTGATTAGTTTACTTGCTGAAAATATGTTAAAATGAGTTCCTAAAGTGTAACTGTTAATAATAATTGTAAAATGAGTGAGAAGATTCCACAAACGATTTGGACTAACCTTCGCTCTGAGACAGATTGATAGACAGAGAGAGAGAGACAGAGTGAGAGGGATTCTTGAAGCTGACACAGAAGCTTGATGATTGATCAAATCAATCAATCAGTCAAATTGTCCGAACGAAGGAGAGTCCAAACTGCCTGTGGAACTTAATTTGGCGCATTGCTTCATCACTCAACAAAACAGCAAACGAGCCGAGTTTATCAAAAATCATTAAATAAGGCAAAACTGCGGTAGAAAAACATTTTTATGTGTAATCGTCGTAGGAAACCGTAGGCAAAAAATTAATTAATAATAATTCACGCAGGGAAATTCGAGAGGGAAAATAATTTTCTAAGAGATTATTATTATTATCATTATCATTATCATTATTATTCATTCTCAACATCATCCAAATTACTGAATACTCATCATCAATATCATCATCATCATCATCATATCATCTAGCTCAGTATCTTATATACGTACTACTTTTATATAGACATATTCAGTATGTTTTTCAGCAAGTAAAAGCAATTTAAACATAAAAATGTGTAAACTTTAACACCATTCACACTTGCGAAACATCCACGCGTTGACTCGGCGTTTTTAAAAAAATTCCACGTATTCACATACTTGACATACTTAAATCTTCACAGCTGTCATATTTAAATTTCTAAATATTTTTTTTAAATTGTAAAAGTTATATTGTAAAAACATGAACGAACAAACGAACGAGAGCAAAAAATGCGCTCAAACTTGTAGAAATTATGTTTTGACTTGGGACACTTCCTCCAAACTCTTCTTGAGCTCTTGTCTTCATAACAACGACGCGCTCAAGCTCAGCGCCGTGTAATAAGTTGAAATAATTTTTTGTTTTGCAAATTGACGACGAAAGTGATAAATCGCCAATATTAAATGTTTCAAATTAGGAACAACACAATACAATTAATAAAAAATGAAAATATATACGTTAGCTAGCAAGCTGTAAAAGTGTTTAAATTAAAATTACTTGCGATCTCTTAATCCTCTTAATCTTACAACTCTATTTTTCTTAATTCGATCTTCTATTTTGTTATATCATATCACATGCCTGAAAAAGGGTCTTAATCTTACACATATTTAACGCCTACCTAAAACCACAAGTTTACTTTTTAACACTATTATGTTCGTGACGACGACGACGCGAATTCTGACGAAAACACCTTTTATTCCGGGCGGTGCGAGCAGCGAACAAACAGTCTTTCTCTTGTGCCAGTCACTTTTATCATTTTTTCTTATCAAAAAAAGACAGTCGATCAGTAAAAAATTTGACTTTTCTATTAATAAGCACAGACACCGACACCAGCAGCAATTTACGGTGACGACACGTTCTCTATTTGGGGCCTGTCGACCTGCGTTTTTCTTTGCGTTTTTAATGCGAAATCTTATTTTGTAGCAAAATAATTCCGAAAATTTTAACTAACAACTAATTAACGTTAAATAGCTATACCACCGGCAACCGCAATTCAATATACATACGCAACGACATAAACAACAGCGTCTTACAAACAAACGAAGCAAAAATGTACCCAAGCTGTTTTTAAAAAATCGGACCTTCTTTCCATTTTAACTACCGATATCGCAACCTAAACTGAACTGTCTCGTCATAAAATTATTTTACTTTTTCAATTGCATTGCTCAATGTTGTAAAAGATGAAAATTAACGAAATAAATAATTAATATAATACAAGCTTCAGCAGTAGGCGTCTATTAAATATATACACACATACACGTACCCATACAATAACGTATATTCCTTGACCTGTGACGCTATAATCGTTAATACCCATTCCCCGCTTTAACAATAACCAGGCGAACGACGACTAGCACACGTAAAATAATTGACTCCGCCCACGCAACTACAGTCCATCTCTAACTTTCACTACAATCTAAATATGTAAGTTAATTTTTTTCTTCCAAAGGTGTATGTAACTGCCAACTATCTGTTACGATTGGGGAAGTCATGATAATTCGAATTCGTAATTAAAATTACTTCCTACTTCCTAAGAATCTATCAACACTATCAACTATTGATAGCAATGGCGCTACAATTACGTAACTACTGTGAAAAAATTTCTAAAAAAGTAGCAAGTCCATTTCTTGTCTTTAATGAAGGAGTTCAACGGCAATTCTGCGAAATGTTGATTATTAAGAGTTACGTAATATGATAAAAACGTAATAGTATAATATGTTATGTCAGTGACACATCAATAAATTAATTGATTTTAGCATGTGCCATCATCAGAGTCTTCATTTTTATAAGCACCAACAATTTTCAAGTGAGCTAACTTTCTCTCTCTCTCTCCTGAAAAGGGTTTCCGTGCGGGACGAGACTACTACTGTCGTCGCACTATGATAGTGTTATTTCTAGGGAAACCTAACTAAAAAGGGTCTTTGTAGCTGTAAGTAAAACTGATTAAGAAAATTATTTTTCTTTCTCAATTGCAATTTCGCTAGCTAGTGTGATTTTTATTGCCGACAGTAAATCAATTATCAATATATTAAAAAATTGACACGTACTCCCTCCTCTCTCAAGGGAGAGTACAACTATTGGATCGAAATTCCTAAAACTGTTCCTGTAGTCCTGCCTGCGTCACCCCTATATCGACTCTCCAGTAAAATGATATACTTGTTCGTCTTAAAAATACTTTGAAATCTGCATACACCATTTTTTGACACAAGTGAACCGAGCGAAAATCGGAGCTGATTTTTGTTTCTTTTTTCAGTGTTACATGGAGAAATATTTGCTATTGGATATTTTGTGGTGACCTGAAGGCTCATCTCGTTTGGGACTCGCGGGGACCATCATTTCCTCGTCTTCCTGATCCTCCTGCTCCTTGTCCTTGTGGGAGTGGGTGTAATGGTAGGTCAATCCAGGACGTGTCTTGTAACGAGCTCCACAAACTAAAGAGTGGCACAGAACAACACGTAAAGTAGTAACATTGCCGTGACAACAAGAGAGAGATAACAGAGCTCACAACAGAAATACAGTAAAGCCACATTGGCACATAGTTACTGCGCCATGACATGAAACAGCTACATTTTTTAACAAGTAGTTACACTCAAGCATACATGTAACACCAAAATTTACTATAAAAAGGAGCGTTTTTAAGGGTGACGCCCGGAAACTGGTATTAAATTTTTAAAACGTTTGGTTAAGGACTTACTATCGCAAGCAAACGGTTTCTCAGGATCGGTGACAGCATCATATGTAATTTTCCTTCGACCTCGACCCCCGGTGGAGGGCGTCTATTTACATGAAAAATAAAAAAAATTAGAGGTAAGGGCAAACTTGACTAGAGTAGTGTGGATTCTGTAATAAAATTTCCAGTTTACCCGAGGCGGTTTAGCTGGCGTCTTTTTCTTTCTCCTTTTGCTACTGTAGTCCTCATAGTCGTAATCAGAATCAGGGTCGGGCTCTTCAAATTCGCCCACTTCCTGCATCTCCAGTTCGTCGTAATACCATTCCTACACAAAAAACAAAAGCACAACAATCACAATTGATTTCTCCGCTAGCAAATTTTCCATTTCCGGTGTTTTCAGTGGTCACTGCTCTTACCGGCTTGGTCTCCTCCTTTGTACTATCTCTGCTATCCTCATTGAAGCCAATCGGCGCTCCTGAGGTGGTAGCAGGAGGGAATGGACTGCTTTCCGCCGATATAGCCCCTGTTAGCTGATCCTCTTCTTTGATTGCCTCCGGTCTACTCACCGGATACCGGGGCTGCATAAAGTTAATTAAATACTGACGTCTTTTTTTCTTCCACCGTTTACTAGGATAGGTGTAGATTTGTCCCTCCCGTAATCCTGGAAGTCGCTGGCGGGGATCCATGAACAAATTTGAATGATTTTGGGCAACGCCCGTTTGCGAGTCCAGGAATGGCAGACGCATCGTGCGTTCAGATGAAAGACGAGCATTGTAGCTGGCGGCGTTCTCTACAGTTTCCTTGTATACCGGATCGCTCATATAACTAATCACGATTTAAAATATCAATTTTAGTGATTTGCAAATTCTTTAGCAACATTAATTCCGTCAAAAAATGCGCTCGCAGAATTTCAATAAAAATTTCCATTATTACAATTTACCTTTGAATTTTTTGCACAAGTGCAGGATTCAAAGTTATCGTGTCTGTCCCTATATCCTCCTCCTGAGGTTGGTTAGTTTGTGTCATTGTGTAAACAATTTTTTCAAATAATTTTTCAAAATATTGATCCACCTATACATATACTTGGTATAGGTGCCGTCTTAAAGCTGCCCTCTCTGCTACTACGTACAAGGCTAATTTAAATGCAGGTGTTCCCACATCATTGAAATGCCATTTTAAAATTTATTTTTAACCTTTATTTTGTTTATTTATTATTTTATTTTACCCTTTATTTTAAGTTTATTTTTTATTTACGTTAGAAGAGGGTTTAGTACCCATTTCTTTACGTACGGAGTAGTTTCACCATGTATCTATGTACAAGTGTATTTTACAATTTGACAGAGTGCTATACACAATTGTATATTACTGTATTCTGGCTGGGCTTTTTATATACAGTATCTACAAACTGCGTCTTCAATAAATAGCATCATCTTTAATGTTCAATGTGGAACTTACAAGCTGGAGTCTACCAGGGTTCGGAAATACTACATGTAATTTGACAAATTTGAAGCCATTGGAAAACATCTTTAGTATCAAATATGGGCTGTGATACTTCAATATAATTCATCCTATTATCCCCACTACAAGGGACATGGGTATCCAAATGTACACACATATATGTATAACATACTAGGTGAATGGCCCCAAGCTGGTACACTTGATGTTAAGTTTGGCAGTTTCTGTCGTCCAAAGCAAAGCTAGATTTTCTATATAAGCAAAGTTATGCTCAATATAAGCAATATGCACTACGAAAATTGTACATGCTCAAAAGAAGCTCCCTATCCCTAAATCTGTATGAACGAGACGCAATTAATGGGCGCCTTTGTTATATGCATATGGAAGTTATGCAATGACCAAGAGATGCACCATTGCAGACAGATAGCTGTGTTTGTTTTGCTTGACGTTAGACTACTGGATGTCCCTGTAAATTTTTGTTTTCCCATGCAGTCTAATACGTTTCAACATCTAAATCTGACGTTTTTGTATGAAAATTTGTTTGGGGGGATGCAGGTGTTCGATAAGTATAGGAACTTGTTAGTCCGTTATTAAATCTTGATCTGGTTGGTATGCCGCCACTTTTATTGTGGGATTCACCCTTCACGGGAGATGCAGTGTAGAAATTCAACTGACTCTGTCATTTGAATCAGCATGCATTATGCATCGTTATTGCATTGGTTACATATAGTGTTTGGTGTGATGTGCTCCAGTTGACGTTCCATTAACGACTACTACTGGGTTATTGGGTAATCAGAAATTACTCCTGATAATAGACAATTGTGAAGATCTTTCCAGAATAAAACGGGATGAAAATTGTGACGCAATATACTCCCGTGTTTACGTCAGATATAAAATCCGTCATGGTATAAACGACAATACCGATATATATGTCCGTCATTCACTGCCCAGCACTTGACCAGAAAGGAGCTCCGGAGAAACTCTTACATCTTACATTGCCCCACTTTTACACAAATTGTCAAATACTTTGTATCTTGTTTCACTAAACCAAGTTGTTTTCCTTTTGAAAATTTATCTTGAGATATAAGGACTTTTCACACAAAAACATGGCCCCGGTAAAAGGAAAGAAAGCAAAAACAGTTGTTCTACCCCGAAATAGGGGACAAAATGCTGCTGGTGTAAGAAAGACGCAGGCTTCAAAAAAGAAATCAAACACGGTTCGGACACAAGCAACAGTTCGAAAAACTAAAAATAATGTATCTACCAATGGTGGTTATACTGCAAACCAAACAGCTCGATTTTCGGGTAATTCTCTACAAACACATGGATTTCAACGGTTTGACAGAGTTGAATCTGTGGGGTGGATTAGGTGAGTAGGTGCAACGATAAAATATGGCAGTTTATGACTTTCAAGTTATTTAGCATGCAGTCAGGGAAACAATGATTTTTTTTGTCTCTCTCTCTCGTATGTAGGAAACCTGTGTATATGGGAAAACTAACACAAGTACAAAATGAAACAAATCGTGTGATTTTCGAATTTCAACTGAAAAACGCTAAGTATGATGCATGGTCAGCAAAAACCAAGGGAAATTGGGCTGAGAAAAACATAAAGCTGCTTGAAGTATGCTGCAGTTGTAATTCTTACAATTTTAATGAGCGCATTATTGTATTTAAGTGCATTTTTAAATCAAGTGCAATTTTTTTGTTATGCTATCTTCGAAATAGAAAGGGCATTCATATGTGCTTCAAGGCTGCATGCTGGCAAAACATACAAGTCTCACGAAGTATTCGAGATCGAGTAACTCCACTTTCCGGTTTTCAGTTTTTCTGGGGAAAATTGAAGTATTGAAAAAAGATGACGATATCGGAATAAATGAACCTACCCCAGAAGACGACACTGAGGGTCATGAGAAAATACTGGAGAACTGTAAGAGGGCGGGCAATTAATTATTTCGTTACCAATGATGCCTTTTAACTTGTAAACACTTATGCAAATTTGATTTAGTGAATGATCTGCTCAAAAAGGATAAATCTTTCACTCGAAAAGTGGAGAACGTAGAGATACTGTCTGGAGAGATGCGGCGATACAAGGGCTGTGAAACTTGCTACAGTTCTAAGGTAAATTGCGCTTTTAATTGATAAAAAAATGTTTTAACTTGTTTAATATATTGAAATCGTAAGTCAAGAAAATCGTTCTTTATCAAGTTGTCCAAACCGAACAAAAATGGCAAGTTTTATTGTTCGTTGTGCAAGACCGTACGTAAGGATACTGGTGTTACAAACAGACGAGTTTGTCTGGTTATCCGGGTAAGTAGGAAAATTCTAAATAAAATTATTTTACGGCTTCGTAATCATGGATACAGGAACGTATATACGGGCATTTTTCTAGAATTTAAGGATTAAGGACAGGCATGGAGACATTTTAGAGAATGTGGTATGTTTTCAAAAACAAGTTGCTTCGTTGCTTAGTGATAGCAATGACCCAGAGAAAGTGGACCGTCTATGTAACTCGGCTTCTGACTTGGACGCGAGAGCAGCATTCGAAGCAATGATTGGGACACAAGTTACAGTCACTATTAAGAATCAGTTGGTAATTAAATTTATTTCACTATCAAATGGTCAACTGGGATTTTTAAAAATTCAATATAAGATATTATGATCTTTGCAGCCTACCGGATCATGCAAAAAAGATTTCAACAACATGCCTAAGCTTGTCGTGGAAAATATTACTGTTACAAAATTGGTTCGGAAAATACAAAATGATGACGACGGAGCAGAACTTGTAAGAAACCCTTCATTGGCCAGCATTACCACGGTGCCTTGTTTTGAAGGAGGAGATTGTCCCTGTCTGGAGGAGGGCGATGATGAGGAAGATGAAGATGATGATGACCTGATGAACATGTCTTATTCTCCTGAGTTACTTACGCCAACTCCACAATATATTTATCGTGATTATAATCCTGATGAACAGTACGTGTTGTCTCCCACGCGTGATGGCTACATTGGCTTAGCTTTGATAGTTAATGTCAGTGATAAGAGGAAGGGGTCAGAAGTTGATGTAAGAAGCTTAGTGAAAATGTTCTGGAAAGTGGGAATAAGCGTATTTGATGTTCTTTGGGATGTCAGCCGATCAGTGAGTTTTCACGTTTTAAAATATTCAAATAGTTACTGACCAGGTTGGCCATAACTACTTTACATGGCATTTACACCTTTTGGGTTATCTTATAAATAACAATAATCCGTATAAAAAGAACAGTCGTACATGGAGATCATGATTCTGCAAAAAATTCTTAAACAATGTTCCGTAAAATTTGGAAACGTTTGTACATGAACTTGTGTATAATACGTTACACGTATTATACATATTTAAAAGCCTTTCTTCGTTCATTTATTAATTGTTGTCTAACAAACTAATGCATAAAGTAACGCACACGGCTGTGTCGTGTTTAGCGCGTGTCGAATCTCCGAATATGAAATCTGCATGGCTATTTTCACTTTGCTAGTGTGCAACAGCGTATGGTCATTCGGCACCATCCTTAAAATAACAAAACAACTTACATTGAAATTTTTGCAAATATGGAATCTCTATTTTGACGCCAAATAAAACCCTTAGTGCAATTGACATATCAAGTAGCTACCACAAAGTCAGTACCAATTTATTAATAACAATCAATTATATTTCATAATGTAAAATGGGTGTCATTTTTACAGGAACTGGAGAAAGCTATAGAACTGTTCAAGTTTGCTCTTTTACAAGGGAATTACAGTTCATCTTTCTTTGTGTCCATGAGCCATGGCAGTTTGTATACAATTAATCTTAAAGATGGGAAGCTGAACATTTACAAAGACATTCTACCTCATTTCGGAACTACTCATTTTCGCGATTTTGACGAGAAGCCAAAAATTTTTATTTTCCAAGCTTGCCAACATTTTATTAACACGAAAGTCCCCGCTGTTAAGGTGGATGACACGCAAGACATATCCAACTATTTAGAGTTGTTTCCCTGTAGACCCGGGATTAAAGCAAAGCGGAGCAAAAAATACGGATCATACTTCATTCAGACTTTAGCAAGAGTGTTTGAGGCCGAGTGGCGTAACATGGACATTGAACAAATGATGAAGAAGGTGAGGACCTTTTAAACTGCTGGCTTTACAATTACTGGTTAATATAATAGTTATTGTTTTAATTTTATAGATACAGAAAATTATGCGCGGAATGAGGATGGGAAAAAAGAAAATGTCGATAAATGTTGCCTCGTATAGACCAAGCACCTTTAATCGTTTCGGCCCACATTTTAATTATTTATCGATTGACTATGTAGCATAACCTATGCAATATTTACTGAATATGTTATTAACGCACTTTCGTAATGTTTATAAATAATTATTGTTCCGTTCGATATGAAATTTACTGATCTTACAAATCGAGCTATTTTTTTTAGTATTAAGCACGCAAAACTATATTTATATTCATATGTTAAAAATAAAGATTTGCTAGTAAGCTCCAAAGTATATTTTCAGTTTATTCATTATCGATTATTTATATGCAAGTTTCTAATATTCTAAATGTGAATATTTTGTACCAATAAAATTTGGTGTAATGTTGATTATCGCTCGAGTTCACAGAGTCCGAGTTCGAGCCGATCAGTCATTCATTCACGGGGCACTACAACAATTAGATAAACTAATCACTAAATAGAATTAATTAATGGCATATAAATTTAAACCGACGCTAGTAAGATGTCATTAATTTTCGTAAATTGGCCTCTTTTTTTGCTAATTAGAAAGGATGGCATAGTATTAATACAATGTACAGATATGTTCAGCCGGTAAATTATCAAATAGAGTTTATATCACGTTACTTCTTTAAACAGGCATTAATATTGAGGTATATTTGTGTATATCTACAGGTTAAATGCTGCTAAAAATCATGATTCTGATCATCCGTATCATAAATAGACACCAAATTTTAAAAAAATACTAAATAATACATAAATTGTTTCATTAATAGCAGGTTAAATTAATGCAAAATAGAAAAATGGCATACTAAAATTGGCCTCCAAATGTCATGACCCCTGCATGTTAAAATACTAACCGGAAGCTTCAAAGCTTGAGCACAGTTGTCGTAAAATCGTGATGAATAGGGCAGCTATAGTGAATAATACACATAGTTTTGCATAATGTCACAAAGTTCCGGCCTCTAACAAGTCCAACTTTCTCAGCGGACGTCTAAACATAAACTAAGATGTTTGCGATTTTTTTTGCATAATTTGCATAATAGTATTTTGGCCATATATTGCTAAAAAATATAAATATTATGATTGTAAGAAGGCATTCTGTGCGTGTAACCAACATTTTTCAGGCTTCATGTGACAAATCTTTAGACTAGTAGGTCTCCCAAACCTAACTGAAACTGTGGTCATCAATACACATATTGATGGTGTAATGGTGTATTCAAATTTTAAAAAGAGATCCTGGCAAAGACGTTTGAAGATACAAGATATCGACTAAACAAAGTAAATTTGTTTGAAAACCAACTGAAATATAGACATTAACTAGACTGTTGTAAACAGAATCAGGTAGCGCAGAAGTGCTTTAATAATGTACTACTGAAATACTTCTGAAGGACTTTTGAAATACTCCTGAAGAAATACTTCAGGAGAAAAAACCCGG
>JAHZNE010007059.1:0-10354 GCA_027744055.1 Callyntrura sp. NNG-2020 | reverse complement strand
TGCAGATATTTTTCTTGCTTATGCAATTATGCAGGAAAAATGGCAAAATATGCAAAATATGCAAAAATAAGTACCTCTTAAATGACTTATTTTTATGCGATATGGATACATACCCAAACTCACATTGATTGGGGCACGCGTTAAAAATATGCATTTGCATATTAGTTTATAGTCTAGTTATTACTGTCACAGTTACATAATATCGATATATGGTGATTATTTGACTGTAGGGGTAATGGCGGTGATGATATGTGCTGGGATTATGTTATTTTCCTTTTCATTTTAAAATGGTGACAATGACGTCAAAAAAATCCTTTAACGCCACCGACAGATCTAATGGCATGCCACCTGGAAACATTCCAGAATAAACATGAAAAAGTATACTTCGTAATGACAACCTTCATAAACAGAATCAGATTGTTGTGTAAATTGAGCTATATATACATAGTTCGAACATGTTTGACAGTAGCCAACACAGCATTTTTTTATAGATATTTTGATGCATATTAAGCGCCTATACAGCCCGTTATTTTTGCGAACAGACAGCGAGAATGGTTCCCCATCATAGGAATTCCAGCCGAGCATTAAATAAAAATCACAAATCTTGATACATGCTATTTAACCACATTTCAGTAACATTTTATGTAGATTTATCATTTCCCTTGATGTTTCATAATGTAGATCCAAATTGATGAAATATTTCACGCTATGGTGGGAGCAGCACTACGGTTTTTACGTAACATAAGTATTGCTGAAATGTGAGCCCCTAGACCTAGCATCATACATTGAAGACTTATACTGGCTTGTTAATGACTTTGTTAATTCAAAATAGTATCGTTCTCACAATGCCCCTATCGCACGGCTTGGGTGTAAAATGAAATATGCGTTTCTCTAGGAGGAAACCACTTAATTATAAAAATCTGTAAACAACAATGCACATTTGGATGCATACTATTCTACACGTTGTTATTTCAACTATGAGTTGTTAGTTGTTAATAGGTTTTTGAAAGAAAAAGCATCTCCTTGTCGGTGATGGCGGCGTAAAGAAAATTCTTTTCATTGTGCTATGCTTTTTCGCACATTTCAACCCGCTCACTGTCATCTTCAGTAACATCAGCCGCTTTCTTCTGACTGAGGCAGCATCTATTATGTTGTATTCGTGATAACATTGACGTTCTTGGAAATATTTGTGAGCTCTTCACTTTCACCAGTCTCCTGCTTGGCTAGATTGTCGTCGCCGTCGTTCACCCGTTCTTCCTTCTGTTTCCCAATGTGTTTGTCCTTCCCGCGGGCTTTTCCTTCAGTGTGGAACCATACATGAAAACGTTGCTTTGAAATTAGGAAACATAGGGGGACTGAAGCATCACATTGTGAGTAAGACACACTCTTGGGCAAAAACTACTTAATTCTATTGAAAGACAACCATTTCCATAGAAACGGTTTGCAGAAAAACCATGGGACTGCTGCTATGATGATGACTGCTAGAGTTGGCTGGCTAGCGTCGTTTATGTTGCAGAAAACACATGGAGGACAACATATCGTTAGATAATGCTAGTTGCCGGCACATCCTGCGTCCTTGTTCTATTTATTTGTTGTAAAGGAAAATAAAAACCGTTTGCAGACCTTTATATTGCTTCTTTTTCTACCCCAAGTGTCCACTTTCATCAGCGACTTTAGTGGGATTGCTTTAAAAAGGGATTAATTGTTAAAAACCGGAAAGACAGTTTCATCTTGAGTTGATATTTGTATGTGTTCCTGTCGCGGGTTTTTTTTCTATTGTATTGCTTGAGATCCAACAGCTTCTAGTGTTGTTTCTCCATTTCATAAAATTTCAATTCTTCAGGTTTTGTCTTTCTGAATGTCAGATGGCACAAGAATTTGACCAAAGTAAAGTAAAAAAAATGCCTAGCCCCGACTTATCATTAATATGCCACTTTTCATTCAACGTATGAGCAAGTAAACAAGCTCATGTGTTATGTACGAGCTGTTTGCATTTACCACAGAAATATAGATCTGACCAAGTGGTAAAAACAGGGGAAAACAGTACTGGTCTCATTCACTGTAATCAGTTATGAGGGATGTCCTACTCGTTGCCAGTTTTTTTCCCCAACTGTCATTGATCGTGTCTAAATTCACATTTCTCCTGGATCCTGTAGTCAAACAGGCCACAATTTTTGATGGCGCACGAGTAGGAATTTCAAAATAGAAATGATGATTGTGAGCGGCAGTGTAATGACGATAATAGAGTTTGCACAGAATAATGAAGTCCACACATAACGGTATAAATGCGCAATTCGCTTTATAGGTAACTCCTGTACAGACACGAACGACGGAGAAACGGAAGTGATATCACATTTGAATCATGACAGTTTTAGACTCTGTGCAAATTAGAAAACGAGTGACTTTCCAATTGGAATCTCTTACATGTTTACGAAGGGGAGTGTTCAACGCTTGTGAAAATTGAATTGGGCAAACTGGCATGTCCCTTTTGCATGTCTACCTGAAAATAACTGACAGACTGACAACAACGACACTGATAATGTAACTAGGGGCTTCCTTTTGAATTGTAATCTCCCTTTCGTATTTAACAAATACGGACAAATGAAATTTTTGTTGGTGGCGCAATCACAAACAAATCATTTGCTCTTCCAACATCAAAGGGAATAAATGAAACAAAAGTAATGTTCTGGAATATCGTGAAATATCTGTGTGCGTCGTGTCACATGGTTCGGTGACTGGTACCTACATATCATATCATTATTCCATCAAGCTCTGATGATACGTTGTGTTCCCTGGGAAAATTGTCCCCAACTCCCATTCGACATCCCTGCATTGTGAACCATTACAAAATCCTCCTGTTCTTTTCCAACTAGACCGTCAAAACTCATTTACTTTCTCTGCTCATTTCAAAGATTAATCGACACATACACTCCCGCTGTAACGGGAGAAAGGGTCCACCTCAGTTTTACCGTCATTTTGTTGTCACAGTTATTAAGGCTTTTCACCAAAACGTAATTTCCTCGATTGTTTATGCAACGGATGGGCATACATTATGCATGATAATTACGACTCGGTTGTCTTCCCAACCTATCTGATTGTGCTTCTGCAAGTGGCATTGAACGTTGAAACTACGTCACAGTTTACTGGTTAGCAACAAATGAGTACACATACTACGTATCGTACACTTACTTGATCATAACGGTAAATTTAAGGTATAAATACTGCACTCCTCATTCGTAATATCGTTCCCGTTCAACAATTTGGGTAATAAGGCAGGGATCAGTATCCTCCAGGGGAAATGTTGATTTCATCATCGACGTCCTCCTGGACCTACTGCTGTGTGTACTTGTGAGCCTTGTTAAAGGGAAACCTAACCAAGGGAGAGTATCACCGTAATAAGAAAATTATAGCAAATGGTAATGAACGGCTCTCCGAAAACCCTGAAAGTAGCGAAACCGACACAAGAAGAATGTGCACACATTAAAAGCTCCCTGTTTCAACCACACAGTGAAAGAAAGATGGCTTTTTATCGAGGATACCCAAGTTGGAAATACGGAATGGGAATGTGGATTTATAAAACGGGAGAAATTGGTTGGTACGTAAACGGACGTTGAGAAATACATACAACGTTGCCTAGTAATAAACGGTTTTTCGATTGAATGCTACTGATTTACAGGCATTTTGGGGGCATACGAATGACAAGCCTATAAGGGGGAAGCTGGTATTTATATCAAATCAGAAAATGAACCTCTCTACCCGGTCGAAGGAGGGGAATGAGACTAACTAAGCAGATGTGTCAAGTCATCGGCAAAAGAGGAAGAGGAAAAAGTCGTTATCTTCTTGTCACTTATTTTCTCTCATTTTGAGAAAAAGACCGAAAGACAGAACTCCTCCTAGTTATTCATTCCTCTGCGTTAGCCTACTCCTATTGCAGATGTCTCTCTGTGTGTGTATGCATACATACGTAAGTATACATGTATTTGTCTTCTTCCTTCCCCCCTTGACTTATACCCAGTCAAAGTGAGCCTGTCTCATTGGAAATTGCAGGCATGGTAGTCACTGGAGACCGTCAAAATAGAGACGGAAGTCGAAGTAGAAAATACGTTACGTGCTTAATGTGTGTCTGTACTCCATCCCACACTACCTCTGTGTACACTTTCTATTTCTTTTTCTCACTTGCTTACTGTACGTATGGAGGGAAAAGCCATGTCACTCATTCGTAGAATCCTAAATTACCAAAATGAATGAATATATGGGGCACTTGTAATAGTATTACGTGTAGCAAATTTCAGTCTCCATTTTTTCTTCATCCTCCCCGTAAAGCATATAAATATGCATGGAGCGTTTTTCCTTTTTTTCTCCAAAGCATCGTTCCTCCCTCCCTTCGCTTTTTGTACAAAATTTACCGTAGAAAACCGTCAACTGGGAATTTCTTTTTTTTTCCTTCTTACTCCGGTATACAGAAGAAGGCTTGGATTTTCTCATAGCCCTCGTTGGCGTCATTAGAAAAAATGTGACATTCATTTGACTATTTGCTACCGCGCGTCTTCTTGTGATATAGAGATGCAATGCACGAGTAAATATACGGTCTAACTGTGAACTGTGTGTGTGTGAGTGTATGTGTGCGCGAGTGTCGGAAATAAAAAAAATAGTGAGAGAGAGAGAAACGACACGAAAAGGCAAAGAGACATGACGACGACAGAGAGAGTGGCAAACTGCTTATTTTATCCGGTGACCCTATTCTTTCTATATGGAAATCTCTAAACTTTCTTCAACTCTTTGGCTTGATCTACGAAACCAAGTCTTGTTCCTGCTGCACATTAAAGACACGCGCAGATACAAGAAGCAAAGGAGATCAGCAGTGTTGAGAGAGCAAGTAAAAAACAAAAAGACTGACAGTCACGGAATAAGATTTTCTCTCAATGCGTTTTTCTCCATGTCTAACTAAGCATAAAACGAGAGAGTGCTGGAGAGGTTGGGGAAGAAACGGAATATCTCTATGTCCAATCAGATAAATGAAAAGTAACGAAAATCAGTAAATACATCAGAAACAGACAAAAAATAAATAGCAATTTCGTTATCCTCAGCTCCAGCATTATGTGGTGTACAAGGCATACCTTTCCGCGAATAAATAACTCTATCTTGTGCGTGTCTCTCTCTCTCTCTCTCTCTTCTCTATAAACTCTATTCTTTGAGCACCGCTTGTTCGAAACATATTGCTTCTGATTATGAGCCCTGGCTTAAAACATATATACTCAATCTCTATAAATGAAATGAAACTTCAGATGAGCAAGAACGTTGCCAGTAGCGTGCGGATGGTCCTTCCAGTCGAAAAAATTGGACGGAAAAATCAACCCTGCCACATCCTCCTGGTAACAGATTTGTGTACCGTATGTGGAGAAAGATACTTATTGCATTCGGCTAACCACAGGAAAATTTGTTTAATGTCCAGCTCTCCTTTATTGGTTCTTCCCTTCTCTTGGAATCTTAAATCTTCTTTATATGCTACTATGTGTATTATTTATTATTTACGAATGTGCATTACCTGTGAGAGGTAATTCCTTTTTGTCAAATGATGCCATGGAACCACAAGAACCAACGAGCCTTGTACTCAAAGCAAATAACAATATTAGCAGAGAGAACTTTTACTTTCCCTTCCTTACCATATCTTACGGAGAGAGAGATATATACACCGATACTTAAATTGGATTTCAGTGAACCAGTTCATTACATTGGACTTCATTGGACTCGACTCTATCTTATTATTATTATTATTATCCCCTGTCTATTTGTTATACTTACATGCCTACTTTATCCCGAAGGATTTCGTGCAAAGTCCCAATCTTGTAAAAAAGGTCAACTTTCTGTCTTTCTTTCTCTCGTGGAAGACGTACAGATTTCATTGTTGTTATTCTCATCTGATACTTCTGTATTTGTGTTTCGTATCATTACGTTATACATTTTCCGTATGTATCTACATGTGCGTGGTATATATCAGTTTCAGGGAAAGAAAAACACCGTGCAGCACGCTATCTCATCATGCTACACCGTACTCGTCTTGTACTAATGATAATTGCGATGGAGATGATGATGATGATGATGAAATTGTAATCAAGGAAGATTAGAAATGTACTTCAACTAAAAGAAAACTTTGCTTTAGGTATATCTCAGATTCTCAGTTTTTTTCTTCTTCTTCCCTTTAAGCATCCTTTGCCTTGGTAGCATAATCTCGAATCTCTTGACGGAGGCACAGCAGCACAATGAGTCGTGGCTGGATGACAGAGTGTGTGTTTGACTCATTGACAAGGGACATGGGAGTAGATTTGTCTTCTTTTAAACAATTATATTTATAAACTTGCTTTTCCTTCTATCTCTTTCCTTGTCAAACTGCTACAAAAAAAACAAACGAGTCCGCCAACAAGGTAAAAAGATAAACGGAGCCGTACACAGAGCAAAACAGCGTCCATATTTAAAACTACGAGAGTGTACGAACACTGCTTGGTAAATAAAAGGAAACCTTTCTCTTATCAGGCTGTCCTTCACTTAGCAGTCATATATATATACAATGCTCATGGCAACGTCATCCAGCAAAAAAAGAAGAAAAGAGGAGTTTATAAAAAATATAGGAATGGTGGCGATGATGATGATGCAGCCGTAGGACGACAAGACATACGAGAAAAGTATACGTTGTGGACCCTTGCAATTGACTCGCTCACGGAAAACTCGTTCGCTTTTGTCTTCTTTTCCATTTTCTCCTCTTCTTTTTTTCCTTCACGTCGGCCTGTCTTGCCCAGAGAAGCACACGAGTGAGGGAAAAAGAAGAAAGATATCAGTGATCACTCACTTCACTCCAACAACTTCCTCCCTCTCTCACTCTCACTCTCTTCATCCATCCGGCAAACAACTGGGCAATAATAAATGGGAATGAATAAACTGAAAAAAATAGAAAAGGACGTTTTCTTTTTTTTTCTTTCTTCTTCTCCCTCTGCTTGCGTGAGAGTATGAGCTTTGCTTATTGCTTGTTGAAAAAATACTCTCTCGTTTTTCAAAATAACTCATAGTGATTTTCGGAGAGAGTATGTTCAATGTACATGCTTTCATGCATTATGGAGACTGTCAAGTGGCACGCTAAACTATCTGCACCCTTGTCTGTGTTGCACACTCTCCAACCTATAATATATCAACCTTACATGGAGTCACTTATTACAAGTTTGTGTTCGCTAGAGTGGAGTCCCACACAGCTCCTCTCTTACTTTCCTCTTGTTTTACTTGTTCTTTAGACGAAGGGCAAAAGAGGAAGAATGATCATGATGGTCATCAAACAAGTACAAAACGAAAGGAACAAACAAAAGAAGAGCATAACTTATTTTATATAGTGTCTCCTTGTTTTGTTTCACAACCGGGGACTTTTTTTTACTGCTCTTATGGCAGCAGGATACACTCCTGGTATTTATATTATTGCTGTCTATCTCCTTCTGCTACAAGGAGAAGGGGGGAAAATGCCATGAAGAGGTTAGATTTTTGGCCTCATTCAGTGTCGTTTTGGAATATGTAAAATGGGATGGAATGGAGGCTCTGGTGAGATGGAGTAGAGAGGAGAAGTAGTAAGAGCTACCAGGCATGGATGTGTGTTTATCTACCATTTTTTTTATATTTTACTCTGGTCCAAGAAATATGGTCGCGTCGTTTGGCGTGTTTAGACGTTTCAGTTTATCCGGGGCACGTTCGCTTTTTTCGGAGATACCATGTTTGAGGTTGTTTAATTTTATTGAAGGAAAGTGTATTTGAAGGTAATAAATAAATTCCTACTTGCTCCACAAATAATTGAATAGGAGTAGTGGTGATACTGTTGGAAATGGGTGTATGTTCCGAGGGAAAATAGAGACGAGGACCATCGTTTACTGCTAAATTAAATTTTCAGTTTCTACGATGGCCTCCTTACTTTTTAATGAATTTGACGGAAGAAACTAGCAAGTATTACTCTCACTGTTTGTTTTGGCCTTTTTCTGTAGAAAAAAAGTTAAAAGCGAAAAATGTTTGCTTTGAACTTTTTAATTGTACGAAAGAAATGACAGGATGAAAATAGGAAAAATGAACGGTTCATTGCTATTATGTGACTGTTTCATATCCCGGCGGAATTTCTATCACTTATTCTATACTAAGAAAACCTTAAGGTGATATGGAGGTTTGTATCCGAACAAGATCTGGAGTAAAAAAGTCAAGTAACCCCAAAATATAGTAACCTAAAAGTGCAATGCAAAAAAGTTTATTTATTGTTTTTATATTGTTCTTCTGTAGTTTGATCTAGCTGCATTTGAAATTGTAAAAATATCCAGTGACCATGTCGCATTTCCTCATATTCCTCATATTCATTTAGACAGCATTAGTTGTCATATATGAAATGAAAGAAAACATTTTAAATTGTAGGTTAATTTTAATTTGTTAGAATTTCAGTCAGAATATTCAGAGAGATTACGTTCTGTCGGAATGTAGCACCGTCATGGTCTGGTACATAATCAAATTAAGCAACTTGGCTGAGAATCATCTTCTGTGCACACTAAATTGCCCTGTCAGATTCATATGAGAAGCCAGCAAGATGCTCAAACTGGGTCTACAAAATTCATTTGTATTTCTCCCGTTTTGCTTCAATTGACCTTTAAATGTTTTGGAAGAAAGTTGGCCCCTGTCCACACGAGTTAGCAGACAAATAAGAAAAGTAGAAATCTTCACCGTTATTAATTTTCTATTTCTCGGCGAAAGAGAAAAACTTTGGGTTTTGTATAATTCACAAAATGCCAGAGTAGGTCTCATGACAAATGGGGAGAAGAGCACACTTCTGATAAACGTGCAAATCATAGAATGAAACCTGGTGAAAAAAATGCAACTCCGACTTATTCAACAGCTTTTTCTTGAGAGTGGCTTGTGCTAATAACTCAAAGAAATTCTATGGTTAGATTACTTCTGGATATAGACATCTATAGTGAAATGTTCAGTTTGTTTTGAGCATTTTTACATCCAGTGTAGGATGCTCTTCGTTTGAGCAGCTTTCTTGATAAAAAAAAGAGCTTACAAAGAAAACTGTAACGTGGCTGTGTGCGTTCTAGGAAAAATTATCAAATTAGAGTAATTTCAAATACTACAGGGAGTACCTTTTTCTTTCCCCACTGCCAACAAAAAAACTTCACACAGGGGGACTCACTCATAAAGAGAAAGCCAAAGATATAACACTGACAGAGACAAGACAAGACTTGTAAATTAGATGAATGATAGGGTTCTCGTGGTTATGAAGATTAAATCTCACAGAAAATTGCTATAGTAGAAAACCTTTTGAAAATTAATAAACGAATTATTTTAATTATGCTTATCATCATTAACTCATTATTAAATTCATTCAAGCATGTGAAAGAAAACAGCATTGTTATATGCATGTACATATACAAGGGTTTAATTGATATTGCTACTTAAATTAAAGTGAAGGCCCACTCGATTTTCCCCATGTTCATCCCTGAACCAGGGGGCTTTGTGAATCAAAAGTTGATAGCAGGGGAAACTCCTGAAATGAGAATATGCATAGACGAAAAGGGAATGAGAAACCTTGTTAATTTGCTTGAGGTAGATAAGATAGTAATGAATAAAAAGCCGTATTAAAAACTTCCAAAAGAAGCATAAATATTTTAATATAACGAAACGGTGGAGTGGAAAGAGGCAACCAACTTTCCACAATAAAACTGTCTGTACTTCCCTTTTCCCTGGGCTTATATTGATGTTATGTAGTCAGACGTTTTTATTATCAACAGAAAGGGAACTTTTTTCTTTCAGAACAAATTTAAAAAGAGAGAGAGAGAAATTGTGTGAGAACAAGTCAAGTTTAAAAAAAGAAGAGAATTCAACAAACAAAATGGCATGGTGGTGGTGGTATAGTAGTGATCTTTTCATGCTCTTTCTACTTTACGGCTGCTTTTTTAAATGGTAGTTTCTCAAAAGTGGAGGAAAGCAGATTGTGTTGTAGTGGTAATACAAAGCCTTTGTCTCTTTTTTCTGTCATTTAATGACGATACATGAGCTTGTATATTATATGACTAGGCTTTTCTTAACGAAACTGCAATGTAATTACCAAGTTCTTTCTCGCTTTTTTGTCGCTCCTCATTTTGATCACCTCTTTGAAAAGAAAGCAAAAAATAGGTTAAGTTGCTTACTTTTTGCAGTACTTACAATGCAACCACATGCATAGGGAATTTTCTTGAAACAAAGACCATTCGATAGAGCGTGTCAAAAAACATCTAAGTTTTTAATTAGACGATGCACTACTTAAAATTAACAACACAGCAGTCAGTTTTCTAAAATTTATCAAACA
>JAHZNE010007058.1:0-11196 GCA_027744055.1 Callyntrura sp. NNG-2020 | reverse complement strand
CCCATTTATACCCATACAACCCATTATAACCCAACCCACGGGTTTTTAGCTAGAAACCCGCGGGTAATACCATCTCTGCCCATCTGTGATGTCTTACCCCAAATGTCTTAACATGATCAGAAATAGAACGACGGTGTAGCCTTGTATACGCCTACAGGTTCTAAACAATCCAGAGTTTTGCATTTTCGAAAATATGCCTGCCTCCTTATTATTGTCATCGCTGTGACCTGTCGTCTCGTTTGTGTAGTGGCTGGTGTCAAAAAGTCGAAATTTTCCTCTCATCTCGTCATATTCTTCATTGGTTACTGGCACACTGGAGGATATGACGGTGCTGCTAAGCCACGATGTGACCGCTCTATTTGGAAACGACTTGTCCACCACGTCTGGCACGCGGTTATCATCCTTGCGACAAAGTTGTAGCACAACTTGTTCCAGCCGGGTACAATTGTACCTTTCCAGTAATGTTTCCGGGGAGTCTTCCACAAGGAGATGCCCGTTTCTCATAATACCTACCTACATTGACCAACCATCACCAAAAATTTCGGAATTATCATTTCGGTATTTGTTGTTTGAAACGTACAGTGTTAGACAGCCTGGCTTCTTCGATATAATGGGTCGTTATTATTATCGTCGTTCCAAGAGTGTCCACCAGAGTGTGTAGGTGGGCCCATATCCTGCAAATTCCATGCATCTTTTTATACAATCAACCAAATACCATGTGCATGGGGTCATTTATCATAGAAGTTTACCAACGCCAAAGACGCCCGTCGTTTCTGCCCTCCACTGAAAATGATACGACGACTTTAACATTCACAATTCTAACTGTGACTGATAAAATTAGCTGAGTAATTAAAACCTTAAATGTTGAATTTGTTTAAAGTGGGTGGGAAGCTCCAGCAGGTCTCGGAGGAAGATCCATCTTTCGTCTATTTCTTTACTGCTCATGTTGTAAATACTTCCGTAAAATTGGCACACTTCTTTCACCGTTAATTGGTCGTACAGTGCCAGATCCTTAAAAAAATAACCCAACGTAACTCAATTTGATGGTAAAATAACATAACCAGACCTTAAACTTCCAGGTGAAATGAATGATAGTAATAGGCGGTTATCTATGCCTATAAAATCTTTAGAGGCTTTAAAATTAATATTTACTCAAATAAACGATAAAACATATTCATTCAATTAGTGCTACTCAAATGCTATTCAAAGTCATCTCGGAATGATAAGCGACGTCGTGTTGTAGGTTCGTCATGGTAAAACTTTATCTTCAGACCAATATCGCAGCTTTCTGCAAAGTAAAACTGCGTTCAACTTCCACTGATGTCAAAGGGCAGTATTTTAAATTTTTTATTGCAGATGAGCCAAGACTTGTATTATACGTATACTCTTTACTTGAACACAAGCATAGAATGATTTTTTTGAATTACACTCACAGTTCTTGATTTATGACAGCTACCTTGCATATCTCACCCACATATTATTAGATTTACTGTACTTTCTTCATCACAGTAAGAGCACGCGATTGTAATTTTGCTATCTCTGCAATTTGTTCCTAGGTTCCATCTCTTCAAATTATTTGTAAAGTATTCATGTCTCCAATCTTTCATATTTTATAAAACAAAATGCAAATTTACGAAAAATGTACTTATTTTAGCCTGAATATGCGATTATGCACAAAATACTAAAATAGGTAGAATAAACAAAAGCATATTTCTTTCAAACGACTTATTTTAGTATGATATGGATGCGTACTTAAGCGTAGGCCGTGAACGCGGTGAGAATATGCTAAAACCTACATGTTTAAGCTCTGATACTAACACAACCGTTTTCGTATCAGGCACTCCGTTAGTCAACGACTAAACCTACCTGCGGCATGTAGCCCACAGTTCTTCCCGGCATTCGATTTGCTTGTGTACACGGTTCCTTCCCAAACACCAGCAGTCTCCCGGCGTCCCACTGGAGCAATCCGACGACACAAGAGAGAACCGTCGTTTTTCCACAGCCACTCGATCCCAATAATCCGTATCTGAAATGCAAGTTGTTACCACTAAAATGTGCAAAATGGTCATCCCGGGAGAAATATATTTCTCCACATTTGCTTACATCGTTCCCGTTGGCACCCGCATCCCAAAATTTTGCAAAATCGGCGGCCCATAACTTGAATAACGTTTACACACATTCCTCGCAAAAACTGCACAATTTTCTGTTTGCACTACACCCTCCTCCCTGAAATCCACTACAGCCCCACCACTTTTCCCATTGTGTTTACCAACCATGTTAACGTCAAGCGGAGAGGAATATTTCTGAATTTTATGCACGGTTAAGAACACTTCATCTGCTGAATGCTCACGCTCCTCCTGTCTCTTGCCTCCCTGCGCTCTCTCGATTAACTGAAGAGATTTTGTTTCGATTTTCGTCGTCTCGTTTTGTTCTCCGTACATCAACATAAAAGTGCAAAAACTTTATTACTCAAAACAGGTCTCCGAGTACTGACCTTAGCAATTATTACGACAAAATCTCTCTCTCTATAAAACGCAAACAGCGTATTAGATGCGTGTAACACTCTCGGGTAACATTTTCGGCGATCAGGCATATAAAGGAGTAAACTGGCTATGTAAATCTATAATTATATCTTTTCCCCCTACCAAGACGAAGACTACATGCACTAGCAGCATCAACATCCAGAAAAACCGGTACTCACTTTCGGCAACCACGAGAAGACCGTCAACCTATCGTTGTTATTATGTTGTCTGAGGAGCATCTTTACAGCGAAACAATAATATGACGACGACGACGACTGCAATTTTGTATAAAAAAATTCATCGTAGATTCAAAATTTATTGCCTGGAAGGACTACAAACTTGTGTGCAATGGCTATGGATGAAGTTATATCAAATCGAGTATTTTTGTCATGGAAAATGTGATTATTAGGACACACCTGCATTATTCGGACATTACTACTCAGCGGTATCACAGTTTGCTGAAGGCAGTTCAAGGTTACGGCTTACGGAGTACCGAGTAAGTCAGAACTGAGGAAACTCGGTAAGTAGTAGTCTAGTTCAATGGGTATTGAGCCCTAACGTGTTATCTAGCGTCTGGAGTTGGTTTTGTGTCTTGTTGTGATTACATAATTGCATTATCATAAAATGATATCCTGAGAAATTAAATTACAAAAAATGCAAATAATTTATATGATGAACTGTGAAAGCATTTTGATTGGTAAGTGTAAGTTGGTAGTTATTTAAAAATGTGTATGGAAAGATGCAGTGTAATTATACGATGTATTTTTGTGTAAATAAGTTGCATGCTGTACTCGGGTTCAGAGGCAGACAAGTTACATTGGGCTTTGCAGTAGGTAAAGGCAGGGGGAGCGATGAAGCAAAGTAATAAGCTCTGAATTTTATTGTGATATTGATTTGTATTGATAGTTGCAAGTTCTGATTTCAGGAATCAGTTCGTATGACGAGCATAGCTGCAAAATAGTATACAATTACAACTGGTAAATTATACTTTCAAGATGACCAGACTGTTCTTGGCATTACGACGAAAGCTATAATAAAATAGCGACGTGAATCTTTGTAAGCTCACATGGACTAAAAATGATGATGTTTTCAAAGCATGAGGAAGTTAAAATAACGTGTAAAATGTAATATTTTTTCTTTTAAAATTTAAAAGCTGTAACGGTTACTATGAAGTTTGGTGGAGTAGATTTACCGTTAATTTAAAAAGGGATTCAATCAGAACAATAAGATGATACATTATTGGGATATTTTGTACAGTCATTTTTGTATGCGAATTTCTATTTATTTTAATATTACCTATTGCGTTCAGTTTGATTAATTCCTGGAGACTTCTGTCCTGTAAATTGCACAATACTGTACAACCAAGTATAAAATAATAATAATAACATAAAACAATGGCGACACAGTATTTAAGATAGATCTAAAATACAAATTCCCACAACTCAAACATTTAGTATCCATTTTCTCAGATGTTCATGTTCCCATCTTCACTCCACAAGTTAAGACAAAAGGAAAGTTCAAACACAAAAATCCCCACCGTGGTTACCATTAAAATCAAAATGCACCCAGTGTCAATCATCCGAAAGCCGTAAAATGTCTTCCTGATTATTGCGTGCCTAACACTGCATACTATCTGATAAATCAAAACTATGTGCTGGTTTTTACAAAGTGTATATTCAAAAATATTTATAACGTTGCAGCGCAGATGCGACAATCAAATAAAAGGATATGCTCTGGTTTTAGAAAGATACCACTTGAGAAAACCAACAATAATATGGGAACAATAACCCTCACAACCTCAAGATAGCTTCAATGTAATATTACTTATTCAACCGTATTTAGGCAAATATACGAGGCAAAGTTTCCTACTACTCGTGTCTAGTAGAAATGAATAATGAATGATGTAGTTGGAAAGGTAACCCGATTTCCGACTACTACCTTGCTTACAAAGAAACGAAACACGCAATGACTCATTGCAAGTAATAGGTAGAACGCAACATGGTCTTCTCTGTAAGCACTATCCCTAGTGTCCAGCATTTCACAGTAAGTGCGGTTGTTTATGTGTTGTGATAAAAACTGCAAGTTGCCATGCCTTGCCTATGCAAATTTGCTGTCAGCTTTACCATATCACTTCTACGCAGTTGTACATATTGAATTTAAATTTTTACCAAAACATTCTAAACCCTGAATTTTTGTATGAATTTGCACACTTTATACGACAATGCGTTAAGCGTATTGTTTTTTCAGTGTGGAGTTACTGCCAATGTTTTGCTCTTTATTCGTAATACTAATTATCGTCGAGGCAAGAAAAATAAATGCACAAATGATAATGTTGTTCCAAGTGTTTCTAAATAACTTATTAATCATTTAGCATACCACTTCAATGCATTTCAGGATATGAGTGCCTCCTATTGTCACTCCCAGTTCCGGCACCACTTGCTGTTATGATGATATTGTGCATACCAAACCTAGGAATTTTCTTCTGCATTTGAAGGTAGTCCTAATACAAGATATGTTCACAACATTGTGGTCAATACAAATACATTTTTGGGGTAAAAAAAGGTTGATGTCATGCCTACCATGTCAGTGGAATTAACTTTTTACATCCATACGGCAAATTAAAGTGAATCCAATGAACTACTTCATTGGGCGGATTGTTGTGCCAAATTTAGTATCATATCCAACAGCTCGGCACATTTATTTAACATATTTACCATATAATGAAAAATAAGAAATGCAGATCCCAATAATTATATTTGCTCTTTTGTTTTAGTACTATTTTAAATTCAGGCACAGGCCCGAGCAATAAATCAAATTAAACAATGTAATTTACTACATAATAATATTAAAATAATGTAATGGTTTAATTTCACACAAAATTATTAGTAACTAAACATTAAAATATTACTATAGTACTACTTAATAGTAAGGAGTGCTCTTACCGTCCCTCTAACCACTGACTTGCTGAAGTTGAGCACACAAACTCTTCCAATAACAAACTGCTTACCACAACATATCAAAATGAGTCTACAGGACTTTCGAAATTTCATCATCATTTTTCGCTCCGACGCTGAATTCCACTCATGACGCTGCCACGACATTAATGTTTTGCTCCCTCCTGTAAAAAATTGGCATCCCAACTGCAGTATAAAGCACCAAAAGGGCCACGCAGCAGTTACAGCACAAATCATAGGGGCCGCTATAATTCTGGTCAGATGCTGCCAATACCCAATCAAAACAAAACATATGTCCATACACACCGCACTAAAAATACCGTTTATTATTACAATATAAACACCTAGCCAACAGGACACTAGAATGTTCTCATGCAAAATTTGTAACGATCTGTACACCACCATGATATTTCCAGCAGAACGTAGTTCTCCTATGCTCTTGTATGACCGTCTTCCAATTCTCAGATGAAACGTTACAATGTACGCAACATACCAACAGTATGTAAGACCCAAACAAGCCATTACAGCCATTGCTGAGCAAATTGACATGGTAAGATAAAACTGCACAGGGAAGGTCAGCAATAAAATGAACGTGTTAGAATATCCATCTGGAAAAAGGCTTCCTAGGAATAATCCTTCCCTTGGATTAATTATTACTACAAGCATCAGTGCCACTCCAGTACTATATATTAAGCTACTTATTGCGACTGCAGCCGTGGTAAGAAACATATTAACTTTACTCCTCTCCGGATTGAAATTTGGCATAAACCTGCCTGAAACAGTAAATATGCATTAATTAAATATATGCAATATTTAAATATACATTATTAGTAAATAATGATAATATATTTAAGAAATTGTAGCAACATTACTGATCAATTGATAGTAAAACTTCAAAAATTAGCACAATATAACCTACTGAATGATTGAATTTAAAATTGTATTCAAACTACTCGCATAATTTAAATACTTACTTTTCAGGAACGTAAATAATCCACCAGCAGCATTAAATGCGACACATGTTTCGTTATGAAAGAACGTCGAAAAGGAGTACAATAAAATTCCCGCCTCCATTATTATGTAGTAACATATTGTGAGGTGAGTATTGATTGTGTCGCGATTTCGATAGTGCTTTATTGGCACGGCGAACACAATAACACTCCAGACCATTATAAGCACAAGATTACGTTTCAGTACAGATGACATTTTTGGGTGCACCACAAATTTTATACTTTTTGTATCAAATGACAACGCAGACCCTCCAAAAATTCTAGAGAAAAACAAAATCCTTTCCAGAACTCTACAAAATTGCTTGTTGTACATGTTGGAACAGGTGGTGTTATCTTACTATAAACTCGATCGATAGACTATTCAATCTTATGCGGTTAAAATAGTCCGAATATTGTAAAAACAGGAGAAACTAACTATTTCAAAAATTCAAAAGATTTCAGATGAAAAGAAAACGAGTAACAGGGTAAAACGCCATTAAGAAAAAAACAATAATATGTTATTGCAACATTGTGACGGACAGAGACAGTGATAACAGTTCTATTATTACAGTTGTATACGTTATTTTAAGCAAAGCTAGCTTATGCAACTGCAATTTCCTGTTAACCCGATTACTATAAAAATCGACATTGGTCCCTGTTTTAAACCTTATTATAATATGGCAGAAAAACAAAGCTGATGTGAACACAGCTGCGTCTGCAAGTATAAAATGACAAGCTGTCTGTTCTGGTAACGTAGCTTTGTTGATTTAAATTTTGTATATATTAAAAGCCGGAAGCGCGTGGCATAAAAATTACATGCTAGCATGTACTGCCGAGGACTGCAAGGAAATAAGTTGTGAAATATGAAGGTCAACAATAAAGGCAAAGGTATATTGGCTTTGACAACCACTTTTCTGCATAATTTTGTGTAATTTCCAAGTAAGTATTACAACAGTTGGAATACATGAGGATCGCGAAATATGAAAGTTGTTTTAACTATTGAAACAGGAAGTATCGAAAGGTTTGAAAAAGAGAAGGGGCAATTCAACAGGATATGAGCGGTTGTTGTAATAATTTTTCTGGTATTTTAATATCTATGTGCTTCATGACTTCACCCTACAGCGTCATTTACCATTTTGCACTGTTTCCAGTACGGTATGTGTAGAAATTAACGATATGGAAAGCATTTGTTCCTTGTGAATGCCCTATTATTCAATACCTTGTATATTATAATGAAAAACATAAACGACAAGCAAAATTTTAGGGAAAACCTTCAAAAGACATTTTCGATGATACTCATTTAAATTTAGTATATTTTTATTTATCCGCGATTTCCCTTTTTCTATGAAAATAATTTTTACTACGATGTAGCATTGATACCCAGCTGTAAGTTCAGCTTAAACATTCCAAAGGTTTTTAGCGAGGCATCCATTACGTTACCTTGTGAACTTGGCTGAACGAGTTTCTGGTAAGAAATTCCCTTGAATTTACACCGTCGAGGCTGGACAAAGTTTATTTTCAAGGAAAACTTATCAAACTATCGGTTACCATATTAAAAAAACTCACTAGATTTACTTTTTAAGCAGGGTTAATAACATTATATATTCATACTGCAAATTGATCCCGCTGCATTCCTGCGACCTGCTACAATAGTGCAATGTAAGGTAATAGCACTCAAAATAAAGGACAATGATTTACCATGATCAACAATATTATTCAGAATAGCTGTGTAAAACATTAGACGTTATATTTCATTAAAATCTCTCACTCAACTTAATTATCAGTAGCGCTTTTGACATGACAGCACTGCAAGTTTGTTGCATTTTAATGTAATCAATAAAACCTTTACATATGTATAAATATCCGTTATAACGATTTATGCTGAAAAATATAATTCTTCAAATTGTGTAGTAGAACAGGCATATCAAGAAGTGCATTTTCCCATCAACGTATTCTTCTACTACATGATAACGCTTATTTTCATTCGTCAATTTTCATCCATTTAAGGCCAACATCTAGTAAAATTTGCGATATGGTATATCTTTTTAAAAATTTATTGTCATTTTAGGGATTCATTTACATCATTAATGAACATTACCTTGTTTGTTATTCGCGGGAACACTGGCGCCTTTTTATACAGCACAGTTGGGGTGTTACCATGACATTGAGATATTAATTCAGTGTCGGATTTGGAATAAATTGGTATGATAGGCGATATATTTTATTAATATATATGGTTTTTTATTATGTTTTAATATTATGTAGAAGTTAAAATATGTAACCGTAACTGATCCAGACCTGTTACATTAAACCAATGAATCTTGTGGATTCACCGCTGGTTAGCTCGGCAATGGATTGCACATGCTTATCTCATTACTATCATTCATTCATATGTGGATGAAAATATTGCTTAAAATTTTCATACTGCTGTACCATAACACCAATTACAATTTTCAACCTGTCAAATACTATGCTCACTAGTTGACACATAAGGTACAAACTTTCTCCCACCCACAGCAACGTTCCCAGCGCCATTCCTGATGCCCACATGGCAAAAATCATAAGAATATTTCCAGTCATGCTAGGAGCTTCCAGATCCGCAGTTTCTGATAAGACTCGCGTTTCTTTGGCAAAACCCCCATAATTCAGCAACTTTATCCACCATTCCATAATACCAGAGTGCAGCATTCCTCCGATTCGTTTCAATAAAGCTACATTTATAGAACCGGCCAAAAGCACTTGTACAGAATTGTTGGTATACGTTTCCACTCCCACATTCACAAACACCTTCTTACTACTCTGACGCGCCAATTTGTATTGAAATTGATGGCAAAGCGTTTCGGGAAGAAGGACTGCTACTTTGTTACAAGTTGATAAACTCTGATAAAGAGTGTCTAATTCTTGCTCCTCATACATAGAATTTAGCACGTTGCCCATAACAGTTTTGAATTTTAAACCCCGCGGTAGAAACTTTAGCTTTATTAACGGTTGAAGAGCCTTTAAAGGCTGCAAAAATATTTCCGTTACGTTTGGAAATAATCGAGATGCGCGAAGTACTTCCCGAACCGTGAGGTCTAATTCTACGCCCGCCTCCAAATCTTCCTGTACAGGCTCCAACTCCGATTTAATAAATTCCATCCAACTATCTACCTTTGCAAAATGTAATTCTATATAATGAGGCGTCTTTACAAACTTGTATCCGGCCAGATTTCTGGCTACCATATGCCAAACTAAATTATGCGTAAATAATTTTGATTTGATGTAAACAGTAAAGTTATCTGTTGTTAGTTGCTTAAATGTATGATACGGAATCACATCTCTCGGTTTGATCATGTTGTACACATTGTTGTTTTTGTACGCGTTGCTAAATACAATTGCTACAAGCAAAAATGAAATGAGGATCCATCGCAGCCTAGGGACAACAAGGAGCGAGTCTGGAAACGGGTCTCCTTGTTCAAGGAGTACCTTCAAAAATGAATAGAACTGACGACAGGTCCCCCGACACAAATTTCTAGTCATACCGTGCCAAAGTAGATGGGTAATGGCACTTAAAAGGACGGTAATAACAACCACAGAGATCCACACGCGAGGTTCGTAAACACTGTGGAACTCTTCAAAGGGAAACTTAATCTTTCCTCGAAAACCACAGCTGATAAACCGTAAGCTGGATAGGGAATTATTAAAGACCAGCACACCTTCCTCTTGTGTGTAATTAGTTGTGTAGGTGAAATAAAATATCTTCCAAGAAATCATAAAAGGATACAAAAATGGGTTAAAATCAAGATTTTCATCCGTATATGCCTTTCCCTCCTGACATCTTAAGCCTTTGCGCGGTGAGTAGGTGAAATTTTTCATTATGCTCATTGTGAAGTACACAAGCGATTGGTGATACTGCTGCTGAAATGGCAACGCCAACCGAGATTTTTTCCAGAGGGAATTTTTTAGTATCCAGGAAGCATCTGGACATGTGGGATGCTTTGACTTGACGTGGTATATGGATTCTTGATGCATCATATTTAGGCCGTCAGTTATAAAAGTTTGAGAGGATGATGCACAGTACTGCAAAATTGTGGAACGGTCACTGATTGACCAATCCATCATTTGAAATTCCGTCGTTGAGATTTCTCCAAAAATGTGGTCATTTGGTGTGATTACATTAACTGTATTTAATTTGCAGACCACAGAAGGGTCATGGCATTCCTGTTCAACAAACGCAAGGGAGAATGTCTTAAAAAAGTAGTTATTCCGAATAAAAGATTCACCTTTAATTTGGTGCATCAGCTGTTTCGTAAAAGATGTCTTGGTGTTGTTATTCGTAGAAAAAATATACACTGTGAAATCTACGGAAGTGGCTGGCAGCGTGTTGACATAAATACCCACGGGTTCTCTCCAAAAGATGTCGGGGTAGTAAACTATTTCCATTAGGCGTTTCGGTGGAAAAATACTCACTTCAAGGTTACAAGTCCACATGCGTGTACGAGCGGCAAATTTGTAAAGTGCTAGCCTTACACAAAAATCCCTGATGTATACATCATTTGAATACGGTTTCAAATATTTTGTCATTTTACAAGGGTAGAAAATTTGGCCCGTCCAGTTTACATAAGACAGCGAAACTCCTTTAGGTAGCCATGTAGGAAACGTTGCATACTCCAAAACTGCTAAACCTATTACAGAGTAACGAGTAACTATGGGATAGTTTGTTGGTTGCAAGTCAATATTCTTGAAATTTTG
>JAHZNE010007057.1:0-11378 GCA_027744055.1 Callyntrura sp. NNG-2020 | reverse complement strand
CTTATCTGACGTAGTCAAATACCATACATAGTCAACATCTTTTACCTCGTACTTAGTCAACCACTGTTCACCGCAGCTGTTACTGGGACACATCGAACGTTGAAGTTACAATTCGTAACAGTAATCAAGGGGAGTCTGGATGATGGATTAACCACACAGTGGAGTTTCCAAATAAAAAACAGCAGGACTATTGGTATGTACACATTGCATTAGGTGGAAAGTTGATGGAACTCTAGCACGGCATGATTAACTGGGGGAACGCATGGTGGTGACATTACGTATACTCGGGAACTATACATTTTGTTACTTTGCCATTTCGAATGGAAATGAATGGCATATTTGTATGTACGCTGTGTGTTTTCTTCTCTATCTTTACGCATTCTAACGAAAACATGTTATGCAAATTGAAGGAGAAACTGGGTTTGGAAAAGCGGTTGTAGTAATGGTGGTAACACTAAAATTACACGATCGTTACAGTAAAAACTATTATACTGCTACTGCCACTTCATTTTTTTGCTGTTTTCCCTCTGTGTTTGTTACTTATTCTCCCTCATTCACAACCATTTAAAGGACGTCAGTCATCTAGTCAAGTCACAACTCACTCTTTCGTTCCAAGTTCATTACGCGTCCATGGCTAATCAGCTAATTGAAAACCTTCAGCTTTTCTGGCTTTTCTTTCATGTTCAACTACCAACGTGTAGATACACACGCGTGCGGCAGTAGAGAGAAATTTTGAGTTACATACTTTTTCAAGCAATATTCCTATTTCCGCTTGTGGTGGCGGAGCTTGACTTGCCTGCTGCAGTAGGTTGTAGTAAAATATGTATCGTTCAGCTGTTCTCCATCGAAAATTGTCATAATAAAATAGTGCATACCTTGAAACATTCGGAAAGAAATAAATAACACTGACAACACCAACGCTGTAATCGCGTTGCAGGAACAAAATAACAATTACCGCATCAAACGGGTGCACAACAGCAAACTATGTTGCTCTTGCATTGCTAGTGAGAAAAATATGCTTATTTGATGCACGTCATTCATTTTTAGGGCCTTTTTTTGCGGTACGTGTCGGTTATGGACGGGAGGAAACGTAATTTTGATTCTACCCAACACAATATTTATCACGGCTACATTTCATTTCAAATTAGTGTGTATGAAACACTTTTACCCTGCTGGTAAAACATGTGCACGTCTACTTTGTATGAAGGAACGTGTACAAATTATTGCAAGATCATCATCGTCACCCACCCTCCTCCACCATCATACTACCAAATTAGCAGCAGCAAGCAGCAGCAGGCGAGAGAGATGCGATCATTATAGTTGTTTAGGAACTACCGAACCAAACCAACATTGACGGAGCAAACCAGAAAAAGAATGCAAACGCATAATACATTTTTCATGATGGCTTTAATTAGTGTTTCGTTGCATGTTTTACAGCTGTCAGAATGAATGAGCCATTTTGTGGCTTGTAAATTATCATTTTGTCAAAATACTTCGTCGTGAAAGCAGCTTGACGGCGGCTGTATACAATCCTTTTGTCATACTTGACTGCAGGCACAGATACCATTTATAGCTGATATGTGCTACTACACAAAATGCTAAAGAAACACTGCAAACTGCAATAATGTAGGTATATTTATTTCTTCCATTTGTTAGTATGGCACATTTGTTCGGTTGCGCGCGCTCTCTCTTTCTCACTCTAAAAAATTGGGAATAGTAAAGTGTGTGCACACACACAGCACATCCATTAACGTAATGGCCGTGTTTGTACTTAACCACGGCTATTATTATGCACCCTTTACCTCCCACTTTCTATTCGATTTCTCATGTTACCGTCTCCTCTGCTCATAACTTCCTGGTAACGTGCCTTATCGCTCATTGTTGATGGTTGAAATGATAATCTGATAAAGGTTCGAAGGAAATGGTACGTACGTACATGCACAAACATGTATACATAACATTTTGTATTGTTTCATACGTGCTATATGCATATCCGTTTATGCCGTTTTGTTTTTGTCTGAACGCCGGGAAACAACAAAAGCTTGCATCATTTGCTTGAACTTCCGGTAGACTCGCGTTACATTTTGCAATTTCAAAGGGCCTGAGGTCTTACTTTTTGCTTTTGAGATTAAATCCTAGGAATCGGTAAGGTTATAGGGGGGATGGTAGCGTTTTATCCATTTCAGAATGAATATTGCGGTAGTGCGTGTTAATAATGGACACGAACTCTCCGTCCACATCATATCATCGGAAGAAATCGCTTGTGCATAATCGGACGGTCAGTCAATACGCTATATATACTGGGCTTTACTCTACCTGGGAGACTGCAGTTGTTATAAATGGTCTCCAGTGCCTTTTATGCTTTCTTCCACTACATACACAACACGGATGCGATGAACCGTGATACAAAAGAATATATAACTTACTACTTGGTTTGATGATTGTTATGATAGGACAGGGACGAGGAAGGGTACGGTGATTTGTTACTGGTATCCTTTCATGTACAAAATCTCATATATATTGTTGCCACTACTGTGCTGCTGTTAGTGCACTCCCCCAGCCCCGTTTTGATTGTGAATTATGTGCTAATTTTATTTTCTGCTGAAAAACTCTCTCCTCTCTCTCTCTGTTCACTCATGTCTAATGTTAAGTATAACTTTCCTTATAGCGTGCCTTGCAGTTGGGGGCATCTCTCTGGTAAAAATATGTACTCTCTTTCTTCATGTGGTTTATGGCTCGTTTTGTGGCATCCAACCGATAGATATATGGCACGATGTAGCTAAACTCATATTTGTTTATTGCACTGACTCAGGTAATTAGATTAAACAGAGCTTTATCTCGACCGAAAGGGATTATTATTATGACGGTTTATGGGGATTCGGTGTACTTACCGTTGCGGGGGGAAAGCTAGCAAATGAATCAGATTGATTGTCTTTGTCTCATTATTATTGTTGCAGCAGGGGCGAGGGGAAAGCAAGGAGGAAGAAAAATAAAATGTATGCGCGTACCTATCGGGCGTGCACAAGAGAAGATAACAGTTACGCACAAGTTTTTACCCTGAGAGTGAGTGTTGCATTAAGTTGATGCGGTGTACTTTAACACACCAAATACACGTGTAATGCTTTGGTTGGATAATGACACGAAATGTGATTACTACTCGGGAAAGTAATTCAGTAAAACAAAGTGTGATTATACTTGGTAAAATGATTAATGAACCGCGAGGGGAAAAGTAATTTTGGTGGGTGACTGTTCATTTTTTTTTAACTTGGTGTGATTTTAATGACTCTGCAGGCGGGATGAAGTAAGTAAAGAAATTGCTTTATAAAGTTAATATTTCCAAGTTTACTGATCAAGACTCTTTGAGAGATTGGCCACGTAAAGCACGTTGAGAAGGTCAACGTATTCCGTTCTTTGGCGGTGTTTTAAACGCATTGATGTTATAACTTTTTCTTGATGTGTGCGTGTGTGTGCAGCGTTTTGTCTTCCTGAACGAAGACCGGTCCGTAGCGTTTGTTCTACCATCACCGGAGATGCGAATCTGTTTGCCATGTTTCGTCTGGAAGCTAAAGCAATAGACTGTCCTTTTCGAGCTCCACTCAGCTTTACGTATAACCGAGGTCATGGGGAATGTCGTTACCCGGTTTCCTCCGTGGACTCTTGCACGCATCCATCCCGGCTGCTTTTAAATTATCAAGCGTGTCCAGACATTCCCGGAACTGAGAGCACGGGTTAGTACTCTTGTTTAATACGTAATACGCTTTTATGCTTTTCCACTTTTCCTCTTTTCATGCCTTTTCAATTTCTGAAATGTGACGTATCTCGTGCGTGTATCTGTTGAATTTTGAATTTGTTGTTGTTGCCGTTTGTGCCTTTTTGTTTACAAATCTGGATTTTCCTTCAGCAGCAGAGAGATTGCTTGTTTACATTCTGATATAAAGTGTAATCTACTAAAACCATAAGCAGAAATAGCGGTGCGGTGGTAGAATACAACTTTTATCACCACATCATACCCTTCTTATTATACATTTGTTTGAGGGTCGCTGAGAAAACCGGTAATGGTAGCGGTACGGTAACCAACACGAAAAAGTTTCGACATGACGTAATACCAGGAAAAAGAACATGAATGGTAGAATAACAAAAAAGTGGCAGTGTCTAGATATCGTCGTCTGGTGCGATGTTGTTGGTGAACAATGATAAATGATCATGATTCTCAGCTGCTTCTTTTTTCATGATACACCCGTACATTTATGCCACCGACTTTGACTACTATTATTATACGGTCTGACAACAACGTAGTGGTGGAACTGAAAGTCAAGGTGGTATACGGTGACGGTGGTGATGGTGCTGGTGCAGTAGGGATACACTCCGATGTCGAAGTAGTGTTGCCCCTCCAATAATGTTGGTAGTGGTTCATCCCTGTTTTGCATTTTACACTTGTTTCCCCCCTTTTTTTACGTAATCCTTGAAAGGAGGATCCAGATGTTTGTTTAAATGAATGAATGGTTGTTGTTGTTGGATAAAAGAAACACAAAAAGAGAGAATATATTAAAACTAATGAATTTTTAAACTTGTTTCCTTTTCTGTAATGGATACGCATTAAAACGTGTTGTACGCATTTTGCCCAATACCCCGACTGCTGCCGCTGCATGCGGCTACTTTGCTTTCCTTTTGCGATATTTCTCTTATATAATAGCAGGAGTTAAGATTATAATTATTATGCACTTATTTTTGTGTGTGTACTCTATTTGGAAATTGTAAACAGTGGAAGAGTTGCAGTGCTTAGCCTCATGGAAAGAGGGCTCATCCCGGTATTTACTTGGGCTGATCAAGTACCAACATCACGCCAGTTACGAGGAAAGATTTCGATGTTTTGTGTACGAGAAAATTAAAAAAGGGGTGCCTGTCGTTGGGAGCGTCATTGGTGCTGGTGGTGAGCGTGGTAATGGTGTCAGAGGACTTCACCATTCTTTATCTGCCGCTCAACAACATCATCATCAACAACAAGACGACATGTTGTTGATGCAGCAACCGCTGCAGTTACAACAGCACCAACTCATAAATCACAATATTATGAGGAATAACCATCTGATGAGCAGTTTTAATTCGACGGCATCTGCATCATCAGCTTTCCAGCAGTCTTCATCCTCCTACCCGCTAGTCAGTTCCCCAGCTGCTAGCTCACTCATGATGGATCCTAATATAATGTTTCGCGTTTCTCAGAGTGGGGATGCCACGTGTAATGGACTTTCCATCCTAGAGGGATCCAGAACCATGACGTTTCGAAGAGGTAAGTTGAAGTTAAAAAAAACTAAATATGTACCATACAGTAAATGTGGGTGGGCGTTGGGTCAATTTAAAATAATATTGTATGTAAGCGACAGAATACACACCGACTGACTGCATATATGACCAATGAAATGTATATTGAAAACCCTATGGCGGTGGTTTCTCTCAATCTCGGCAGCAGTATCATAAACTCCACTGAAATTATAAGCTCTAAAAAGTAGGGTTGCAATAAAGAGAAATCAACTTTAATCCGGTGAGCCTTTCCCATATACATTTACACTCCTTGAGTAAAGTTGCTGATAATACCATTGCTCTTTCCAAGGCACAATGAGACAATAAAACTTAAATACAGGTAGTTAAATCATTGGCATTTCTAATACGAAGCGAGCAAAGTATTCTGGGGAGTCGTATCCATATACTCTTTGATTGCTATTGACTGTCGATAATGCCATTTGCAAAGTCGAGAAACTTTCTCTTTCTCGAGAGTCTGTTGTGCGTATATCTATCTGTACTTTTAGGATATCTTGGCTAAAAAAAGTTGCTGCTGCACACAATACGACAGGAGGAGTGTGAGAGAGTTGTACATGCAGTTAGGTAGAAAAGGAAATTACCTCACTATTGTACAAATCGGTACAATAAATACATACATAATATACCACTTTAAAAGGCGAAGGGGTTTCTCCTTCTCTTTTTATCTCTTTGCCTTTCGCTTCCTTCTTTTTCTTTAGAAAGTTTGAATTCCCACTCTCGCGATTCTTACTCCCTTGATTTGTATCATTCATCCGCGCGCGCTCACACTCTCACAACAGAGTAGACATCGTGATTTGAAAATATTGTGGAAAGTGGATCATTCCACTCAAATGAACGAAGAGGAAAAGAACATTTTTAAGCTTGAGTGAGTCTATACATACATGACTACTACTCCTACGTTCCAAGCTCCATAAGTAGGTACATTATACACCCTTTCTTGGGGTAATGTGTGCACACATTGTTCCCCGAAAAGTCTGACAAGTCTACTTACAGTGCAGTGTAGTAACAGTACATATAGCAGGAGTATGCTCCTTCTTTTTTTTATAATATAACCAGGAAACTTGAAAGACAGAGTAAGTTATGGGGATGCTAGGCAGTGTGTCGTAGAAATAACACACAGAGGGAAAGAAAAATGTGAAATAGAAGTAGCGTAAATCCTTGAATGAGCAGCCAGCTACAAAAAAATGAACTCACGAAGCGCACTACGCTGTTACCGCGGAAAAAGGGAAAGGAGGAAGCAGACTAGAAGAGAGAAAAAACGAATTGTTATAAAGTAACAAATATCCCCATACTACATTTCTCACACGCAGTCGAAAGAAAAGTGTTAAGTTTAATATAGTGGCAAGCGTTGTATTTAGACAGCCAACTACTACTACTACTAACCCTTTTCATCCTTCCTCTTTGTTTCCATTGCAGTATTGCGTGCACCCACAATATATATCTGTGACTATCCATCCCCACACGCACGCACAACTGCATTCAAACATATATAGTGTGACTATACATGCTATTTATTGCTGTGATATAATAATGCACAATTTTGAGTGTAAAAAATACCCGACTTTTTCTACCTTGTATCAGATATAAAGGAAGTAGTAACTTTTAAATTACATATCCGACTCCAACAAAATTATATCAGCCGAGACAATGACTACTGCTGTTGCAGCGGGAGAAGTGGAAGGCTTAATTCGAAATTTAGATTCTTTAAGAGTTACTTTTTATGTACATAACTTTTCACGTAAAATAGGAGTGTTTGGAAGATGTTCCAACGATATATATTCGGTTTTTAAAGAAAGACACTCAAATATGCCACACATGTAAAAATAGGAGAGCTGCATGTATAGCTGCATGTATCTATATGTACATTATACACACCAGAGTAATAAGCAGAGTGAATCATGGCTATGACTGACAATATCGGCGAGCTTTCACAGAATACTAAAATGGCAAGTTGAAGGAGGAAGAAATACGACGTTGAGAAGAGTGAGATATGAAGGGAGAAAGAAAGAGAAAATAAAACAAGTTTAGATTTTTTCCTGTCTTTTCCTGTCCCATATTATTATGCTTTCTTACAAACGAACGTACACAGTATGTGCGTTGTTGCACACGCACTTTTACCTTTCTGGCTTGTGTACCGCATATATTACTAACAACCTCATCATCACAAAACACGAGCGTGTGGGTGTATGTCTGGTGGGGTGTTCGATTTCCTTGCCGTTACTATATTAGTAGGAGTAGTGCACACGGTAACACACGCTGAAGTTCCCTGCGATGTTGGTTTTCCTAATTTTTCTTATCCACAATCGTTCGTTCGTTATTTTTTCCTCTTTTTTTCTTCCAGCTTAACTTCTGTACGTTTTCCGCTCGCTTCTTGCACCATTTCATTCATTCTTGGAGCCCACCTCGTTTAGCTCGTTTAGACCCTTCGTTTGCTTTTCTATTTCCTCTTATTTAGTTACCCAGCGTCGTCCTGTTTGAACTTGCTACAAGTTGGATGGATACGTGAACATGTTTTGTTTCGTTTGTTGGCTCGTTACTGCCTCTAATAAGAGAACACGACAAAAATTTATCAGTTTCTTTGATTGTTGTTTGATTTCGTGGAGAATGTGTGCAGCAGCTACAGCTCTTTATAATGCTCCAAATAACTGGAATATAAAAGCCAAATTCTATCCAGTTTCTTGTTCCACTTTCACGCACTTTTTTCTCGTGGGCACAAATTAGACTTGTGAAAGGAGCAATGAAAACGATAGTCTCTGTTATATGTGTGAACAGGCAAATTGTAGGTTTGATGGTGGTGTGGTAGACAACACGAGACTTGCTTTTGCTATTTTAGAAACAAATTTTCTTACAAATATAGTCGTACACCTGCAAACTTGTGCATACAGTGTCATTACATTATACGCCTAAAAGTGCGTCTGTATAGTTATTGTTTGTATAGAAGCAACAACACGTGAAGCCCAAATAGAGGCAATGAATTTTGCCGTGTTTTCTCAGCTCAGAGAATGATATGATACGGTCAGTCAGAAAGGATTTTGCAGGGAAAGCGTGCGACTTGTACACATACTGTGAGCGTTTCGGTCTTTTATTCTTGACTTCTACTACTTGTACTATAACTTGACTGGGCAATACTACTGTAACGTTAAACATTTGTGTTGGTTGGAGAGAAAATCGTGGATAAATTTTGTTTCCAAGCATTATGTTTTTGGCTCAGCCCTACCAGTAAATATTCTACCCCAACGGGGTTGTTCTTATACATCAGTAGGTATAGTAGCAAGTCAATGCTTATACCTGTAACATTTACCAACATTCTGCCCATACATAATGCCTTTTTCCAACAGACGAATAAGACATAAGATATCCCAAAGGAACCATTTCATCTCGGCTCATTCCAATCGAAAAAGACAAACAAAAACTAGCTCTTTGGGTTTTTCTTTGGATTTTCTCTTTTTCTGCTTTCTTTTGCTATTTTCTATGCATGAGTGTTAACAGCAATACCTTATAGATATACCTATCTACTACGTACATCAAATACCTGAAAAATATAAGATTCTGCCAGCTTTCTCTTTTGTGTTTTTTCTTGTTCCATACATTTCACCAAAAGAAAAGGCTTAAAAAGCGCCTAAAACAACTGCACACAAAGTAACCTCAGCACGTACAGTTTTCGACAAAAAAGTGAAATGTTGATAAAAATCATCGTCTCCGGATTTGATATCTCTTTTTGGATACTTTAGTATTCAAGATAACTTATATACAAAAGTAGGTAGAATTTGTGGCTGCTATTACTGATGATGGTCTTTAGGTAAAGGCATATGTAATTTAACATGACAAGTTTTCTCCTTCCCAACTAAAAGATCTGTCAATCTCGTATTTTAACGGTTGGAATATTGTGGCGTTGATGACATGTCAACTGGAGAAAGCACAGAGTCGAAATTGAGCCACTATTAAAACGTAAAAATTATCGTGCGTTTAGCAGCATTTAGGCCTTAAGTTCCTCGCTACAAGTGGGATTATAGATGGGGAGAGTATCCAGAGTTTCTACCTTTTTAAAAGCATGGGTATGGTGAAAGAAAATTGTACGGTTAATTTCTAAAATAAACTTTTACCATCAACGTATCTATTTCAAGGGAGGACGAGAAACTGCAAGGTTGCTTTCACTAGACTTCACCCAAAAGATTTGTCGTCTCCCACTACAATCTTCGTTGCACGTTGCATGCCAGCGGCTGAATGGCGATGATGATTATTGTACTCCTGCTATGCTGATCCTGATGATGATTATCGTTTTTTACTATTTCCTTGGAAAACTCGGTTCACTGCCTGGAAAGCAGGTGATGCTTCAAAACAGAACCATAAATTTATCGACAGGTGTGGCGTGAAGCATATCAGTAGACGACGGTGCTACTACTACTTACTACATAAACCATTATATAACCATTTGTAAAAAGCGCTGTTTGCTTACAGTACAATATTCAAGCCGTTTCATGTAATACGCCTCTACAGATCTATAACAATGGGTTTCTATAATCTGAAATGAAATATTTTCCCAAGATTTTATATATGCACCTGTTATTGAAGCTTTCCCAATTGCAAATGCAGCACAGTTATAATATGATGACGTTTAACGTCCCATATTTCTAGCGTTGGACTCCCCTCTTTCAAATCAGGTCATGATTACACGGAAACTTTTATGCGGCACAATATATTTAAGTAGTCAATTCGAAAAGTGGTATCCAAGTATAAAAAACTTTCTCTTTTTTTCGTGCTCACCGATTACCCAAAGAAAGTAAAAGATTGGAAAAATAATGGCAAAAGTAACTGGTACACATGAATTGCTAGGCTGGAATAGGTATGTATGGTTAAGTTATCCTATAAGAAGGTAAACGGCAGGTTAGCTGTAGTTTTGTCGTGAGAAAATTCCACTTGCAATTTCCATCACCCTCGTGCAGTTTCTAGTAAGTAGAAAAGCGGACTGGAAAGTTTTTTTTTTCGTTTCGGAAAACTGCGTTTGTCTTCTGGTTCCTCTTAGAAGAAATTGGAAAGGAGAAAATAATAGTGGGGAATAACTAGGGTACAAGAAGAAATAGATAAGGAAACGCTTCGAGCTGGGACTACAGATGATGATAATGATGATGGAGGGTATATATAAAAAATAGAGAGTATATATGTGAGACAAAAGGTAGAATAAAAAAGTAGGTAGGTACATACAACCGCCCACTTGACACACCGCTGCGCCAGCAAACGTGCTCTTGGTGGTGTGCTGGATATCCTTTCGATTACAAGGCAGAAAAGATATCTACTACAGCTGCAGCAAAGGTATCCGTTGCGAGGGAGGAAGAATAGGGAGCACATGCATGAATCATCTTACGCAGTAGTACGGGGGAAGTGCACATGTAAAAGTATCTACTTTTTTTTTACAAAATTAAAGGTATCTGCTAAGAGAACGAAGGAGGATTTTTCGTTATTTGTATACTTTTTTACTCGTTTGTTTGGATACAGTGTTTAGAGACGAAAACAAGCTGGGTCAAGCACCTGTCTGTCTCGTTTCATTCAGTCAAGGGCCTTGTTATTGTTATTATTGTGCGATAGGAGAAAAGTGTAGTTCAACTATCTTCTCCTACACAAGCAGTACCTGTTTTCTCCCCAAACTGAATATTCGGTGCAAAACCAGAAAACTTTGTTTTTGTCTGGGTGGAATGTTTTTTTTTGTTTTGTTTTCCCGTTTGGACTCACTTCCTTCCTCCACGTTTCCTGAATAAATACCTAGCCGAAAAAACGGAATAAACGACCATGAAGCTAGCGATATGGTTGGTTAAAGATGAAAAAAGGCAAACTTGAGATAAACAGGCTTAAACTGACCTCTCAACAAAATGTAATCCTTTTGTTTTCGTCTGATGCCATTAAAGCGACTGCAAACCTACATGAGTAACTATTTCTGAAACCGGCGAGTCAAATTTCGACCATCGTCTAATTGTTTTCAAAATTAAGGCCCCTGTCGTGAAGGGTTATTGAGTGCTAACGCAAAAAAATTTAGGTCCAAAAATAGCATCAGTCCGGCGGTATGAACC
>JAHZNE010007056.1:0-17127 GCA_027744055.1 Callyntrura sp. NNG-2020 | reverse complement strand
TTTCTGCTTGTATATGTGTTATGGCATAACGCTCGGGAAACTCTGCCATTTCCCAAGAAATCTTGATGCTTCTTTCCCAAACGAAAATCGTACGATAATTTTGGTGCTTGTCTACCTGGGAAGAGACATGAAAACTTTTCATATCTCCTTTTGTGCTAACATCAATTTTTAATGCATATCCACTAAAAATATGCATATGTGTATGCAATGATTTCCCCAATTCGACTCTCATTATTGCCGTTACCTGTTTCCACTTTCCTTCACCTTGACTTCCATTCGATTGAATCGTCTGATACATTTTTTGAACTAGGTTGTTTTTGAAGATATGATATTTTAGTCAACAACTGGCAACAGAACAGACAACTGACAACAATGAATGATTTATTAACTACGGAAAGTAGTTTATGCGATCAGTATGTTTGTCTGTCTGTCTGTCTGTTTGTCTGTCTGTCAGTCTGTAATCACGATAACTTTTGACAGGGTTGACGGATTTCGCTCAAACTTGGCATAGGGGTACCTTAGGTAAGTAGAATGTACCCTATTGAAATTCAGCCAGATTGGACAAGTATGGTGGGAGTTATCGGGGGTGGAAGGTACCCATACTTGTAAATGCACAAAAAAGCTCATTTATAATAATGCAAAAATCGAACTCTTGCTCTTCATGGACAGGAAATTTTGAAACTCTTTAGTGTAGATAGATTTCTCGGCGGATTTTGAAGATGGGGGTTGGAGGTCAACCCCCAGGGGGTGACGGGATGGGTAAAAATTAAAAGGTTGCCAAATTAGCTCAAATTTAGAATATACATAGTTATAAGGTAGCTGAGTACTTCTGCCAAGTAGAGTCTATATTGGTTGATCCCTGTGGATCCAAGGGGGCATATAAGTAAAAATCATGTTTCCTTCTTTTCGTTTCAAGACGTCAAGTCCTATTCACATGGGGATTTCGCCATTCGACTCGTAATAAGAAGGGCTTTAATATTGTGTAAAAATGACATTTCTCCAGCTCCTCCTTGCGATAGAAAGTGGAAATTATTTTTTTAGTTAAAGAAAAGAAGGTAGAAGTTGAAACTTTTTTCTTTCACGTTGGGTATACTCTTAGGCAGAATGGTCGCGAATTGTAACATTGAGAGATTATATTTAACAGCTTGATCAGAAGCAACAATTTTATTTGTGTACATATAACGGTTATGACCTTTATAGCATATACCGGTCATAACCTTTTTACGTACATCGGCCTGTTTACAGGATGAAAACTTTTCTGATGGCCACAACCAACCGTTGTATTATGAGTAATATTATCCTTTCCGTAGTTTCTCCCAAAGGTGGATTGCACCGTTTTATTGATAGTTGTTTCGGCCGGAGCACGTTATTTATTTACTGACATATCACCTAATTGGACCGTAAAAACCTGGAAGTTGTTATCTGTTGTTTATTTATCGTGCCAAGTCTAGTTAAATTTTTAAAATGTATTTTATTCCAACAATTTTCTATGTCATTTAGGTTGCCCTTCAACCACCCACACGTGAAGATAAAAGATGCGCTTTTTATCGCAAACTTTAGTAATGTGCGAATTGTTCATATATTGCCTTCATGTATCTAATAAAATGATAGTAGTGTTAGTATCAATATTACTGTACTTTTAATACTAATTGTAAGTAATTATTCATTTTATTAGATGATTCAAGTGTGATGATCATAAATATTATTGTACCAATGTTTTTTTTATGTAAATGCTATGTAATCGGTTGTTGTTTGTTCCGTATCAATTATTCTTTTATTCATGTAATATGCAGTAAAAAGAACATAAATTACCAACTTTAATTTGTTAGGAAACTTACGATTGACACGCAACGTCAACTTTTGTGTCTTCACTTCATTGTACTATGCGTGCTCATAAAATTGCATTGCATAATGCAAAACTGACAATGAGAATGCAATCTGTATAAAAGGGTACGCTGATGATAGTTTGACTTTTAGAAAAGTACTCACTCACATTTCAACGTGTAGTCGTAGTCATTTATGTTTACTGCAAGCTGTGTGTATAAATACGCTCACAGACGCATAAAAAAACTGTATCATATCAATTTCAATAAAATAAGTCACTTTGTAACCCAAGTCTTTGCCACATCGAATAACATAGTACATAGTACATGTGTGAACGTAAACGAGAATGAAATATGAGACAAGCCACTTTACTATACAAACGGGGAGTCAGCACATTGATACAATAATATTATGCTCTGCATTGTGCAGGCAGACACATTTTTTTCCTAGGCACTTGCTTCATGTTTCCTTTTAAACAGCTTCCCCACATCACATGAGAAGCATATAAACAAAAATTTTGCTTATATTCCCTTACTATTACACCGTAGTAGCCATCATTGCCTTGTCACTAGCATAGCATATAACTTGAGCGACAACAAAACAGCATGTGTCCTCAACTATGACGATTTAATTTAATTAACTGTCCAAAATGATCCGTTTTGCCCTTTATCAAGTTTGACCAAAAGCAAACAAGATTAGAGATTAGATCTGCAAGACTGAGAAGATGTTTATTATCATCATGGTCTAATTATTACCCACAACGATGACTGGTTGTCGTGATTGACATCGTAAAAGTGTCATTTTGCAGATATCTACAAAGGCTAGAGGCTCAAGAGAAAGTTTACACGAAGTAGGTAGGTGCCCCATTGAAAGTTCAAAATTTACACAGAAAATTGGAAGAAACCGGAATGACGTAACGCTTCTAATTGATGCGTTCCAAAACAAGGTTTGTAGTGACATGTGTGATGAGTTCGTCATTAAGAAATACCCTGATTTTCCCTTATAAGTAGAATTACACGAGCCAACAGTTTAGCCTAACATTTTGCCCAAAACAGACTCAAACGACTGTAGGGGCTGGATGTAACGTCTCTTCTTGTGGACATACAACAAAGATATGACACGCAGACAAGCTAAGCGTTTATTAGATCAAGACCAGCCTACTCACTTTTACTTCTCGACGACCTTAAGAGAGTTCTTCTCGAGCATTTGCGTTCTCAAAGAAATCCACACACCCACGCGCTCTAGGAATTAGTGGTGCAGATATACTCAAATCCACCATTTACAATAACACGCTGCGGTGTCGCCGATAAGTTGGGAATTTAGGACATGCTTACATTATGGTTTCGGTAAAAACCCGACCGCTCGTGATCAACACTTTCAGGACTGTTCAAGGTCTAGTAATGTGGAAGGCAAGCTCTATAATTGAGCATATTAATATTAACTGACTCGTTACTATGTATTATAACTTTTAGAGAGAACGATGCAGTTTGCAACCAGAGCCGTGGAGGAAAATCGGTGGGTGTAATAGTGGGGTTACGTCGAGACATAAAAAAATCCCAGTGTTACTGCCGAAAACGATATGTTAACGATGACGTTGTGTATCCTGGTTTGAGTGATCAGTTCTATAAATAGATCATCTATGAGAAGCAGTGAATCTGTTCTCTGTTGCTGCTGCTGCTGCTGCTGTTGTCTCTCTCCAAGAAACTGATTATATCTACTGTCTTAAAAAGTCGAGAGAAATGGGAGAAATTTTTTCGAATAAGCATGTTCCAAGTATATTATGTCTACATGTTAAAATGCTGTTATTATTAAATTACCAGCACGAGAGAGTAACTTGCACACTACCATTTGCTGGCATTTAAGTATGAAGAAAAACGAGTAGGTAATACAGCAGGGCTGTCCTTCCTTCTCGGTATACATGTTGGGTGGTTGTATATTTGTAACTAGTTTTGATGACACACACAACCCTCGCGCGACGCTGTTTAGTGACGTGAAAAGAGTATATATGACGAACAATTAAATGGTTGTTTTGGATGTATGTCGCATTCCTTCCAACCTCCAAACAAAATCAAAGCAATTTTCAAAGTGAAAAAACTCAGTATCTCGTTCGTGACGATGATGATCGTTTTCAGAGTATTAGGATCGCTGCGTGTTTGGTAGTTTCAGGGGTGCTGACGATGACACTTACAACATTGTTTCGGCAGTGTTTGTTAAGTGAATCAGTAAATAGTCAAAAGCTTTAAAATACAAAGTAATTTTGTAAAAAGTATAAGAATGAAACCAAAAACTGGTATATACTAATTGCAGTGAAGCAGTTTAGTATAATATAGTATTATTATCAACTAGTTAAGTTCCATATGAAATGTCTAAAAGTTTTTATTGCAAAAAGTAAACATTCGACTCATACGCAAGACAACTGTCCCATTGGTAAAGAATCGTACTATGGTTCTTTGATCCGGGTGTAATAACAGTGCTTTATCAAATTCCATCCTGTAATCACTAAAAGTTTCCTTAAAATCGTTACTTTACGCACTAGTGGTGTCTTGACCATCATGTCCCAACACAAACTTAAGGAAATAAATGGTGACGCTAATATAAATAAGAAATGCAGCAATAATGGGACAACAGGGGACGTTGAGAAGGGAAATGATTTAAACACCAGGAAAGCTCTCTTAACTCCACTAGAGTTTCGTGTAACGCAACAACGGGAAACGGAAAGGTCAGAAATTATTGATTAACTATAGACTTCGTTCATGTTTTTATGGATAATCCGATCAAGAACCAATTGTTGAATATATGATTTTTTCCTTTTTCAGGCCTTTTTCTAACAAGTACAACAAACACTGGGAAGCAGGAACATACCACTGTGTTGTGTGTGATGCTGAACTGTTCCAGTCGGAAACCAAGTTCGAAAGTAAATCGGGGTGGCCAGCTTTCTATAATGTCGTTGACGCAAAACGGGTAAAACATTTATTTAAATTATATTATAAGGAATAACTTTTAAATATCCTACATACAACACGACATTATTACATATTGTAGAATTTATAAAATTAAAAGGGGTACTTTTTATAAATATCTTACGTAGGTAAAGCTGACGGCAGACCTTTCCCATAGTAAGTTGGCGTAAACTTTAAGAAATGTTTTAATCGCCTACATGAATCACTTTTCAATTTTTATTGATTTCGTGATGTTTACCAAATAGTTGGAGCAAATTTACTTTTACTCGTGGCAAAACCGGACTAAATCGGACGATGGAGAAAGCATCATCCAACCAATCTCACCGATATCTGTCCCAAATGGAAATGGGAGCATTGGCGTTTCAATACGTGAATTTGCGTGCAATCCAGAAAACACGTGTAGTAGACCTGCAAGTACTGCAAACACTCCCGTATCAGTATGCTCTACACCAATCAAAGATTCTTGTTCCAAAGCACCAAACACGGAGTTTACTTCCAAAACCCCGCGAGAACAATTCTTCAGTACGATAGAAAACGGCAGTAATTCCTTGCCCCCGATGGGTGCTCTTTGTTTAAATAATCAATCGTGCCAAAGGATCATAATACCAAAGAAACCTCCACCTGAGGATGACAAGAGATCTCGCCCTAGTGTAATATCAAACGGCGCAGAGAACAATGTAAATAGTGGCACTGGCAAGGCGTTCTCTCCTCGTACCACCAACGGTACAGGGACTGCTCCGACAAGTAATATAGTTACAACACCGGTATCATCCAAATCTAAGTACCCATTTTCTAAAGGAACATCCTTAACCGCAGCTCGCATAAATTTCTTTCAGAATATCTCAGCTAAACAAGATACTCCAAGTCCATCCAAATGGGCAGCTACGTATAATTCTAAGTGGTCTTCGAATAAATCCTCTTCTCCTCTTTCAAGCAATAATACTCTAGAAAATTATAATAGCGATACTGTTAGCGTTAACGTAGGTACCATAAACCAGTCAAGTCGTTTCCCAACTTCATGCTCTTCTAGTAGCTTGTGTACCGTAATGCAACAACCAAAAACGGAGAGCTCCTCCGTTGTACAACCCCGAAGAAGCAATTCAAGCTTCTTCTCAAATCCACCCTCTTCCTTCCCTTCTCCGACAGTTTCGGTGGAACCGGTTTCGACTCCACCGAGAGCTGTGGCGTTACGTGAAACCACTTTGTGACCTTGGTTAAAATGCTGGTGTTTTGATAAAAGGTCTGAGGAAAACAGCAGCAATAGCGTAAAAATCTAGACAGGCTGTCGTAGATTGAAATAGGCTAAAAAGATTATGGGCAAAAAGGTCTGGCTGGGTCAAGGCTGAATCGTAGGTAGGATGTATACTTAATATATAACGAAAAAATATAAACGCATAATATAATTACGTATTCATCTAATATGTAGGCACATATGATCCGTTAATATATATCCGTTAATGTGTGGTACATGAGGTCGAAATGTAGGAATTAGTCATTGGTCCGAATTAAAATGTTTTATATTATCCTGCCCTGCCTAATAGTTTGGAGGATGCGCATGAACTATCATTACGTACAGATGACAGAAAGAATTAGTAACCGCTGCATTTGTTTTAGTTTTAAAAAAATCCGCTCCGTAATCCGTAACGCAAAGATTTTTTTCCTTTTCGTCGGTACCCACGTTGCACCTTGTACACCAATCTCAGCATACCTAAGATGAACATAATAATAACAAAATAATAAAAATAATGTTTACAATGAACTTTAATTGGTATTAGTTCAATTAAAATTGAAACCGTAATGAGATGAAGAACCTTAAAATTTGGTTGTGAAATACACCCTGTAAAATGAATAATATTAAATAATACTCATTCTAGTCCATGACCTAAACTATAAAACCCATGAAGGAAGGGAATTGTTTTGCAAGCGCATGTGAAGGTTTGTCAGAGAGATAGCGTATATAATTAATTTAATAAATGTACAAAATATAAAGTCAGCACAAAGCAGCAGCTTTTCTAACTTTGCCTCTAACAAATAGAGGAGTAAAGAGGATAATTTTTAAAAGTTTGGAGTACATTCACTCATCAAGCGCAGCTGCCTATGACATGACACCCTTTCCGCACTTGTGTAAATAAAATGTGCAACTCTACTTTTAGATACGGAAATAAGACAGGACAAGGACAGCTACTGAGTAAACGTAAGGCATACTATCCTAGAACTTATCTTTAGTCAAGTGTGAATATTTAAAATTATTGACAAGAGTGCGACCATTTTTGGGTGATCAATGAAACACTAGCTACTACAACAGTAACAAAAGTTGAAAGTAGAAAAAAACACTAATACTTTTGTACATTTCACAAATTTTTAAATACAAGCTGACTGCATTAGTGCCTATTAAATTATTTCGCTTGACAGACCTTGGTCGCCGTGATCGCTGCTGATGCTGCGCTGGATACACATAAGCAGTGTTGCTTTTCGCCACTTGTTATTCGACAGCAAAATTAATTAAGTGAAATTAATTTGCAAGGTGGCTTTTCTATGGGCGTATAAAATGACATATGCTAAATAGATAATAATGTATTTTTACTAATGAAACTGCACATAATGTACGATTTTTGGCGTGTAAAATTACTACATTTACTCCAAACTTGGTAGCTCGGCTAATAAATTAATAATTAAATAATTGTACAATACACACCACGATATACAAAATTGTAATATGTTCGATTCGTGCGGATTCGTGTGATTCATGTGTCTTTGGATTAAAGATTTTTTTAAATCTTTAAAATCATAACATAACGTCCCATTTTTGCCCTATAAAACTTTTCCAACGTTGTTGATGTACTAACGCTTACAATTATTGTTAAATAATATTATCTTTACCAAATGTTTTTACTTAAAGTTCTTCTAACTGCCAGTATATTAACGCATGAGTATTGTTATTGTTATATGTACTTTTATACGGATGTTTAAATTTTCTCCTTGTTTCATCTGCATAGGAAATCTCTCTCTTCTATTTTTGGAAATCATTTGTTCTTAAGCAGTATTTTACAACTCACAACTCTGCAACCAAACTCGGAACAAATCTGATGGAATCTCATTGTTGTCATTCGTTAACTCATGACGCCGTTGAGATCACCTTACCAGCTATAAAAACGTTCCAAAATATTGTAACTGTACAGTTAAAAATATTAGAACAATAGATAAGATAAAGTCGATTCGATGATTGCCTATTGTGCAAGTGAAAGCAATATTATAAATCTTCGCAAATAAACTGAAACCGTTGTTACATTATATATTATACATACAACTAAAAATTCCTATACTAAAATATTCAATATGTATGTAGGAATACTATATACACAATTTTAAAATGTTTATAGTCATTTTTGCTTTAATTAATGTGTAATAATCGAAAGCTATGTATATATGAATGAAGAAGAATTCATCGTTCATTTTTGCCAAGATATTATTTTCAATAGTTGACGTTTTTAATTCGTTAAAATAAAGTAGTCATTAAGAAAATTAAAGGAAAGGAAACAGCAGCGTTGTTATTGTATTATTGAGCCATTATCTATGCCATACGTACATAAGTACATAGGAATGCATAAAAATTTCCCTCCTGACGCACTTTTATATGCAATGCATGTTACTATGTTATGCATTTGAAGCGCACAGCGCACATCATAGTGAAATTCATATTTAAACTGTTTTGCATCAAGGACATCGGTCTTTCACACGTAAGGACTATTCATAACACATGTAACAAAAGAGGGCAAATGTTTTATTCAATGATGTTTCAAAACGTTATATATCAAATCTGACCTCCCTCCCCGTCCCTAAGACGAGGGAAGAAGTGTTGGGCTTATATTTACAAACAGCGTAAAATAACATAGAAGAACATGTATCAATGAATACAACATCAATATTGAAGCAAAGGCAAGCTACCTGACTAACGCTGATCACGCTTAGGATTAGGTTTCATCCAAACAATGAGTGTATAGTGTCAGTCAGTGCATCTTGTAGTGCATAGTGCGTGTGTGTGAGAAAGATACAAAGATGCTGATACATAAATGATTTTGTACAGTGTTGAATGTACTACAGGATACGCATGGCAGTAAATGTAAATGGTCATGGTCATCAGTAGGCAGCAGTGTGAAGTGAGAAGTTTTCTTCCGTGGAGGCGCCCAGCTGCCACCCGTTTGCTGCCACATTTCCAGATAAGTATACACTAATAATTAGCGAAAATTAGAAATACCACCACAAAATGCTACCTCTTGAAAAATGCAAGGTCAGACAACAATGAAACTGCGGAGGATGAGACTATTTTCTCCAGAAGTTATCTCTATATACCCCATCAACAGGGTAGTCGAAATCGGGGAAATGAAGGAGACAAGTCCCCAAAGTTGAGCCATTTAATATTGAAGGAAATGGAAGGAGAGAGGCATTTGTTCATTAGGTTTTAAAATGCTCCCCAGTTGCTCCAGTCCTGCCCACGGTAGTAGATGATATTAAGTATATCAAGGTCATATAAGTCTGGTTCTTTTCAATGACACCAAAAGTACTTTTCAAAAGAGTAGATATGAATTTGAATTTAGAAAATAAATTTTAGTATATGGAACTCGCATTTCCTTATCAAGCCAAAAGTCAGACAGTTTTATAACTATATTGTCTGACGAACACAACGAATATCATTGAAAGTTAAGTAGATTATTAAAAGTTGTATTGGTATAAAAGGGTATATGTTATATACCTACAAACCACAAAACATGCCTGTGAATAGGAATTAAACAAATTGCATCAGCATCAGCTCGTACATATTCTCTCTGAAATAAACCTCCCACAGGGAGTTTCCGTAAAAATGGGAAAGTTCTTCATTCCTGTCAAAAGCTCAGCCCTCTTTTCTTCATAAATGAGTTTGCTATATTTAGGAAAGTGAGGAAGATGCATTGTGATGAATCCATTATATGATGAATGCCAATAATTCGATTAATTACTGATTTGTATTTTATGATCTCCCGACAAGATCCCTGATTGGAAATGAACCTGTCAGAGGAGTAATTAAACTTGGGGCTTGTCGTAGGTGGCTGACGGGTGTTCACCGTTGAGCAAAATGGTTATGCAACATACCTAACTTCACCCCGCTTCTACAAGCAAGCAAACAAATGCGGTATTGGATTTTGGTTGGAATAAACAAAACAGCATTGAAGTATTGAAGTTGAAACCCAAAAATAGGACCACACTTGTACATGTAAACAAAAACAAACCCCAATAATTTCTACATTTGTTTCTAAGTTTAAAGTGCAAATACCCAGAAACTAGGAAACTTTTAACCTATTATGTTTACTGATGAAGCTACTTTGCTAATAAGGAAGTGTTGCGTTTGGGTTACTTTAAAATACACGTGAGTTTGTGACCCTTTCTGATCAACTAACAACAAAAGAGCAGCATTTATTATATATGATTTGTGTAACCTGTGGAAATCTGTCAACTTAACGTCAGAGAGCAACTTTGGTCACGTGTGTCACCTCTCAGGAGGTCAGAGTTCATCACGCATATTTCAGTACTACCACCGTAATCACAACTTTTTGTTGGATTATCAGGAGAAATTCATACAACAAATCCTTTATTCTACTAGTCATTTGTGCTAAATGGTCACATTTTGTTGAGGCATCGAGTAAAAAAGAAAGAATGTCGGACACAGACGATACGGATGCACTTTTGACATGTGACCCAGGAGGTGGTCTCAACAGTCTCTTAGGAAGAACGATCGACGAAGTTTCTAGTCAGATGGAATCTGGTAGTAGTACAGTAAAGAAACCAGTAGAATTGGCAGTGACAAAAGGAGTTGAAGGGACTCCCAGCGTTGGCAACAAATCAAAACATAAAAGAAGCCTTCGTAAAAGTGTGGATACCACGCTAGACGTAAGTGATTATTTCAACTCAGAAGGAGAACTCGTCTTATCAGGTATTTCGCAGTCTTCGGATACATCGCAGGATGGTTCAAGTCTTTCTGGGGACATGAAAGGGACTTCCAGTGGTGAAAACGCTGATTACTCTAGCGATCAAAGTACGACAAGTACCGAGGAAAGTAATACAGTTGTTCCATTGTCGACGAAGTCTCGTGACACCAAAGATGGTAGGGAAAATCAGAAAAAAGATGTAGGTCAAAAAATTCGTAATGATGATAAGTTGTGTCATTCTTCATATAATAAGCTACAACTCGATAAGTCACAACCCATTCCAAAAGATATACAAAGTGAGTTGAAACGACAACTGTTTCAGGCGAATAGTAGCAACCCTGAAGCGCAGAGTATATTAGAAAACAACTCTGCACATATTTCCTATGGCGTTTTAAATTTGAACCTAAACGATTTAAAAACCTTTGCAGAAGGTTTGTCTTTGTGCAATATATTTCCTTTGTCACCTAAGGTAAATACGTACGTTCCCACTAGTAATGCCAAAGGTGAGCAGGTTTTTGTTCGTGCTCCAAATTTTCGAACACCGGGTGGGTATAAACCTCCCACGAACCCTAGAAAGTGTAGGGACTTGACTGATGAACAAATTCAAGAAGAAGTTCGTAAAATGTATGCTTTTCCTGATGTCGATGATGATAGTAATGTTGAAATACAAAAGTGTGACAAGAAAAAAACTGATAGTGAAAGTACGCCTACGTGCAGTGAAAATAAAGCCAGCGAAGAAAAAGTGAAAGTAGATTTTAATTTTTTGGATGGTAAACCTGTTCCAAGTGAATTTGGCAAGGGTAAATCGGGGAAACCTATTAAAAGAAAAATGCTGCCAAATGGTGGTAACATCTGTGGGGGAACCATTGGCAGCATACCTGACTTAGGGTTCGGACTCCGTAATCGCTCTGAAAAAATTTCAGAACCTTTAGTGGAAAAATCGGCAGCATGGATCACAGGAGGGGAACTACATGAAATGAAAGATAAAGATCGAGCTAACCCACTTTTTAATGGGGATCATGGCAAATTTTCATTTGGATTTGGAGAGGAATTTGTTTTCTCCCCAATTAAACCATCGGTTGCTCCAACCAATCATTCAAACGCATCCAATTTGTTTGACTCTCAACGTATGCAACCTAGTCCAGACACAATTTTGTCAACGGTGGAAAGTTTGAAGCCTCATTCGTCTGCAGCCACTACCGGTAAATTTGTAATGAGAATGGGTGATATAGAAACTTGTGCCAAATTTGATGCCATGTGTTGTTGATGCTGTTGTTGTTATACTCGAAAATTAAATAAACAATTTTTGTTGCAGAACCGGGACGAGTTAATGATGACATAAAGCTGGCTGAACCAACAGCTGGTACATCACAAACGTGTGTCATAAGAGGCTCAAGAAATAAACCTTCTACACCGAAAAGACGCTTAATTAAAAAAGCTGCGTCGAAGCATCGTGCAATGACATCGTCTAAATCTGAAGATGCTGGTGGCTCCATTGCCGATCACTCATCCGCACCTGCAACAGGCTGTATTGCATCTGACTTAGAAAAAATATTAAGCGAAATTGACATACCCTCCGAGGAATTGGAATCGTTACTGGAAAATTTTGACGAAAGTGATTCACATGGTCCAGCAACCTTTTTTGAAAATATTGATGCGGTGGACGGAAGTTTGGCTGATGCATTATGCAACTTAAAATTGGACGGTTGGAAAAACACGGACAGTAAATTCTCTGAAAAGTATCATGATGAACAGATTAAAAGAGAACAGTGTGAGAAGGAACTGCGCAAGTTACAGGAAAGTTTTTTAGCAGAGAAACAACAAAATGCTGTTTTGGAAGGTACATTAAAAAGGAGGAACGTAATGCTTATGCAAATCACGGTCGCCTTTAACCGAGTTTGCAAGGAATGGAAAAAATTTGATTCAGAAAACAAAGCTGCTGTAAGTAAATTGCAGCACGATCAAAAAATACTTGCCGCCGCCTGCAAGCATTCTCGGGAAAGAATATCACAATATGAAAAGGAACTACACAAAACTCTAGAAATGGCAGATTCCTTCAAAAGTAAACTGAGCGATGTTCAAAATGAGCGTGATGAGTCCATAATGCTTCTTAAAGAGACTAACAACGAACTGGAAGGGCAGATAGCCAAACTTAAGGACGACATGCAACTTCTCAAAGTAATCCAAAGACCTTCATATTTTTTTAATTTTATTAGTTAATCAAGAGTAATGTTTACAAAAAAGTACTTGCTTTATTCAGGACGAAAGAGATGCAACACTAAGAGCCCTTCGAGAGGCACAAATTAAACTAGACGAAGGCAAATTTTCGTTAGAAAATATGGAGTCCCACATAAGGAGTCTAGAAGACCGGGACACGGAAAGCCTTAAAAAATACGAAGAACTCATGCAGGCTAAAACAAAACAAGAATCTTCCTTGTTGCAGGCTATGACTCGCAAAACTGAGTTAGAAGATATGGTTATCAATTTAAAAACTGAATTAGAACTAGAAAAAACAAGCAAGGTTAGAAAATGTTTTACACCCTTATTGGCATTTTATAATTATATTTATATATATTCATTTAAACCATTAACCGGTGCAATACGCATTTTTAATATTTACTAGGATCACTTGAAGAAAACTTTAAAGGAAGAAGCTGATCGAAAAGGTAAAATTGAAGCAGAGCGCCTACATGAATATTACAATAGAAAAGTACAGGACATTTTAAAGGCGGCAACGGAGGAGGCATCCAATGCGGAAGCTATGCTTAAAGATCAAATTAGGCGAGCATCAATTGAGGCCGAGAAAAGATTGACAGAGTGCAAAGAAAGGTGAACAGAATTTTGATAGTATGAAATATACGCATAGACGATCATCAGCGTATTAATCATTTTAAATTTTTGTGTTAAGGTATCTTCGTGAACTTGATATCCTCAAGAACAAATATGAGGCAGAGATAGAAAAGTTGAAACGAGAAAATCTGCAGAAACAGTTGCTGATATCATCGGTATGTTGAATAATATGCAAAATTGAATATACACAATCTTAATTTTTAAACAGTTTCGTGAAGCCAAAATTCCTTCTAAACTTACAGACGGTGAAGCAGCTTCAGCTGTGCGAATCAGCCAATTTAGATGTTAGCGTCAAGTCTACTGCTGTTCAACCAAGTAGAGTTTCACACAATACCACAGATTTACTAGAAGTATTCAAAACTCAATCGTGTCAAGAGTCTACTAGTGACAATTTATATAAACACAGTGGTGTGTCAAACTTGACCAAATTCACCTTAGGTCACCTCCCTTCTATTGTTCCCGTATCTCATCCAGGAGGTAGTTTTAGTAAAGACAATGCCAATGGACAACATGGTAGTTCCGACGTAGCTTTTGAAACAGGAAAGGCATTTGCACGGTACAAAACTTTTACTCCCTCTGACTCAGGGCAACTTAGTAACGCAGAGGCCAATGCCGGGGGAGATTTTCAACGAAATAAAGGTGTCGGAAACCAGGCTTGTTATAGTGATGGACTCTCCAGAACTGGTTCTGAGAAGGTTTGTAATGAGAAATTGCTAAATAGTGAGAGTATTCCTGACTGTACAGATTTTAAAAATGTTCTCTCTCATCTTCTAGAAGTCCCTGTTAAGCCCGAGAAAGAACAGCAGATAAAAGGTATGCTTTCTACTGGTAAAATTGCTGAACCTATTGATCCAGCATTACAAAAATACATTCAGGAGCTGCTAAAATGCTATTCTGATAAACTTGTCGATAGTAGTAGAAATGGTGTTAGCGCTTCCAGTTCCGTAGTTTCTGTTCATGTTGGAGTTGGAAATGATAATGAGCAAAATGATGTGAATAAAAATGAAAATGAGAGTTCTAGTAGTTGTAACAGTGACTCTGAGAGAACTGAAAATAATAATCCCTCTAATTTTAGTAGCCAAACTGCAAGTAGATCAGACTCGCATAAATTTTCAGTAAAAAATGAGGGCGCTAAAAGTCAACAGCAGTCTGGTGGTCAAGGTAGACCTCCTTGGAAGTAAAGTTTCCTTCTTTCAATTTTCTCTGTATCCTTATTTTTTAAATCTGTTATTTTTTAAAATTTAGAAATCTTTTTACTTTTTCATATTTGTTCATTAATTTCCAATAATTCATTCTAATGTCAGCAACAATTTTTGTTTATCAATTCCAGACTTTTATTAATTAACTGCTATTTGTAGAAATAAGAGATTCGTAAAAAATAAATCGACTTGCTTTCACGTCTTCTCGTGCATGTTCTCGTTTGGCTGATATTGGAATGATATTGTTAATGTTTCCAATAATAATTATTACATTATTGTTCCACGAGGTCATATATGTAAATGGTACAGTTTATTTTGACATTAACCCGTAACCACCAGGTGTAGCGTGACAAACTGGAGATGATTTAAAACACATTGAATGGAAAATGCGTACATACTTAAGTAGTTGCCTTAAATTAGAAATTTTAAAGTGTATTTGCATAAAGGAACGATATATGTCATCGTAAGCAATTATTATGTATAGATAGTACATATTGTATACATGTATAATATAATAATAATAATAATATAGACACAAAAATACGGAAATCTATAGTCAACGATGGTAATTTTTATTTTATTTATCTTTATCCGAAACTCTTCCTTTGCTTTTGTCCTAGCACCTACCGGTTTGGAAGCTTATGATGACAAAATAAAATATCTTCTTGTTCCATTGTTGTTGAAACAATTGTAAAATTTATTTATATAGTGAACATTTCTAGCACCACGTACATAGTTGATTAAATGTGGCATATATATAAATATGTACATCATTGTTAGTACTGCAGTACAATTTGGTTAATTTATATAGCTGCGAGCTGCGTGGAAAATCTGCGACATTTGCTAATACTTAAAGAACTGGTCGTCAGACGAAAGTGATGGAGAAGAATGATACAACATGGATAGTTAGATAATATGGAACAGTTTTACTGTCTTAGAAAGACAATGTATTAATACTATGATATAAAAACCCTAATGCGCATCCAACGCCCATCATGAGGCAACAACTAACAAAGCCACAAACAAAATTATTACATTTTTCTGCATGTGAAAAGCGATTTTCTGGATTTTTCGAATTGTAATACTGTTTGATAATGTATGCATTGCGATTTGCATTAGGATTAATAATATCCATACGAGACCAAATTACATCTGTCAGAATTGGATTGGAATAGCTCCGATTTTCAAAATCTTGCAAGGCAAGAAGAGAAGTTCCGTTTTTCATGGAATTGCTGTGTTCGGAAAGTCCATTTTTAATTTTAAGTTTGGAGGGCGACTGATCCTTTTTGTAAATTGTCATTCCCATTGCAATCTTTTAAGGAAGAATGAGTAAGCACAAATTCGTAATGCAAACATTTGTATACACCCATATTTTTACGTTTAAAAGTAAGTTAACTTGAGGCATACTTTATTCAATTCGAAATATTGAAGCTCATTGACATCTTCTTCGAAAAAATCATCAGCACCAAGGGTTGTGTAGTCATACGAAGCTGTTATACTTGGATGATTTTCCCGCTCCAAAGTTGCCAGTCCATGTATTCTCTTTTAAACAATAGAAATTCTCATGAATGAACAACAATACTGTCCTCTCTGGTGCACGTTTAATTAAATATGCTCTTTAGTATAGATAAAAGTACTTGACAGAAATTAAACTTTGCATACTATTGATACTCACCAGCCGATTTTTGCTGGTTCCATTTATGGTTTTGTGAAATCCATTTCCGGTTTTTGACAGCGTTTCATCCATGTTTTGTAGAAGATGAGATAAAGTAGATGTATTTTTAAACAGGCACTTTTTGGCAGTCCACTTTGTCGTTTTCAGGTGAGCACCGGTTAAGTACGGGGTAGATCTTGTCAAGTATTCTTAAAACTATATCCTTTTCGTTGAGAAGACCCGTAACAGATCAAATTTTATCCAGTCTTGTCGTGATGCCTCGAATTCGTGTATGATCTATCCTTGGTTAGAAGAATCTACAAAAATTAATAGGGGAAAATAGTATTCCATTTTTATACAATTTAGAGTTTCAATATTATTAACAATATCTCATGTTAATATAATTGTACTATGCATACCACTGGTAAAATGTAGCGTTGTATAGAAGTAACCGCCTGAGAATATACCGCCCCAATTTAGGCCTGTAAATTGTGAGCGCAAGGCGCCCGAAAAATTGTATTTAAATGGATCACCTTCGTCTTGAAGCTGTGCGTTGTCCGCCCGAAAAAAATGTTGATACACTTTGACAACGTCGCATTTACATTGAAAGGTACTTTGTAATAAAGCATAGCAGTTTGTTGAAGATTATTATGTGCGAAGTAAGCGTGTGCACATATAAT